>PVKP010009830.1:0-66779 GCA_004027715.1 Plecturocebus donacophilus | reverse complement strand
TTTTTTTACAAACCTCTAAAATACTGCTTTTAAAATTGTTGTTTAAAAAGCTGTAATTTAAAAAAAATGTTTACTGAAAACTTACTAGGAAGGAACATTGAAGAATAAAATATGAGTAACAGAAATTCCGTATTCTGAAAATGTTTACAATCTTGTGACCGTTATTACTTTTATTCAGGATAATTGCTACTTTCTCAAAAGCTTTAGATGAGTGATGCATAATGTCTTATATTACTTTTTTGTTGTTTTGAGGTTTAATTAGGGAAACACTTGTCTAACATTTTCATCGATGTTCTTAATTTACCGTTTCTACTTATTTATAATATGGTCTCAAAAAATTAATATAAGAATTTTACAAATCAGAAAGTCTAATGCAAAATAATTAAGATTATTTTTAATTGATTATTTTAAATAATGTCTTTAAAAGGTAATACTTGCCAGCATTAATGCTATTTTTGAAATACCAAATCTGAGTTATTAAACATAACAAAAGATAGTAAAAAATTAACCAAACAATGCAGATCATTTTATTTTTGCTTTTTAAAATATTTACATCATAAATAAATATCGAGTTGCATTTTTTCATATACAACAGTTCTGGTCTATTTTAAAGAAACTGAAACAAGAAAAAATACAAGAGACATTATTAAGCAATGCTTGTTCTTCTTCTAAGGTTGATTCAGACTCCACAGGAAACTGATCAATATCAGTCAATCTATGTTTTAATCCAGAACTACAAAGCATCATACAATCATAAATACTTGTACATGTATGTATGTTTTTCTTTGTAAAAATATTGTCTCCCGTTTAATAAACTATTTTCAGATTTGTCTACTCCGTTAGCCTGATAAACTTACATACCTGTTGTATACATTTCAAAGTATTATTTTGCTTATTATCAAGAAATCACATAAAAGTACTACTTGCCTGGGAAAAGAGGAAACAACACATAAAAGTGTGTTCCAGTGAATTGCCTTACTGTATTCTAAGTTGGTTTTACTATATTACAGTATTTTGTTCACTCTTAAATTTTTCTTTACTTGATGTTTTGTTACATTCCCTTTTTAAACATTTTTTAATCCACAAATTCAAATGTATGCTATGGGTTTATTTGATTTGAACATCTGCTTCACATATTTCATTTAATAATCCCATAAGTACAAATTTAAAGAGTCTAACACTTATTTTATTGCTGAAATATAAATCTACACTATCTTCTCTTTATAAATATAGTGTTTTAAAACTTAACCTTTGTTTGTAAATCCCATTGTTTGGTTTATAATAACCTGAGAAGGCACAAGATCAATAAATCTTAGGAAATAGTCACATACTTTGTGAAATGGTCTCTGTTCACATGAACACAAGCAATTAAACACTGCATTTCCAACCTATATATTTAATATTTCTATATTGGGGAAATTTGATTCAGTTTATTATTGAGCTTCATGCAGTAGTAATAAATGACACTAAAATATTATCATTTTATGGACCATACACACTGTTATGTATCTATAAAAATTAAAAATAAAAACAAAAGCAAAACAGAAAACAGAGATTGAAAATAACTATGTACCATTAGGAAAATATTTTTGGGAATAAGCTTACTCATCCCCTAAATGAATGTCCACAACTACTGTGATGGCAATCATTTATTGGACTTTTCAATAGTGACTTGTCTGTGGAAAAATGACAATGTTTTTCATCTAGTCCCTAAACTTGGAAAGAAAATTAACTCAAATATTCACAAGTGCCAACTTCAAAGAAAGTTTTCCATGGTAACCGTACCTCAAAAGCCGGTGGTTGCAGATTTTTGCCAATTAGCAACTCCAAAGGGTGCTATTAGTTCCTTCAGAAACATAAGGGACATGGTTTTCATCTGTGATTGTTATTCCTCTTTTAGAGCTTGCCATGATAAAAGATGGAATCCACAACAGCATACCATTTAGTTCTTAATTATAATCATATAACTGGTTCTAACGAGAACAGTACATATTATGATGTAGTACTTTTCAATAAAGAATAATTGTCCTTGTTAAATTATCAGCATTAACCCAGCAGACTGTGCCATACAAAATGCAAAAATCTAAACCTCATTTAACATCTAGACATCTAGATTATGCACTTTTCTTAAATGTCTATCATCTAAGCAGTGAGCTAAGAATAAATGACACATACATAATAAAAAGCTTTACTACGATGAACATGGCAACCTGGAACACTCTAAGAATTATTCTTCATAACTAAACATTGACTACATATTTGAATTGCAATTACATGAATATTCAACTTTCAATTTTATTCATTTCTATTACTTTTCCTGAAATCTTATCAGATATTCTCTTCTACAGATGATGCTCTGTATTATTAAGAGTCAACCATAATTATAAAATTATTATTATTCTGATATATTAGCAAATATGATTTTATGGAGCTACAGCCAAGCATAAAATTTTTTTTCACTTAAAAGCGTTTTGCATCTTTATTATTAGCAAAACTTAAAAGCAGTTTGCTTGTTTATTATCAGCAAAAATTCCCATTCAGGCAAATGAAAAAAATAATCACACTGTTATAGGAACAGAATTGTTTACTTTGGGGTATTTTTAAATGTTTGGGCAACGCTGCAATAATAGCAACTTAGTGTTGAGAATATTAATGTTATTACAATGATGTACTATTATGGTATAGTTCTAAAATTAATAAATTAAATAATTCTTATGCTAGACTATAAATTGCAGATATTCAAAATTACTCAAGGAGAAAAAATCTCAAAATATTTTTTTAAATCCCCTTCAAAAATTAGATCTCTATTTCTTTACCAAATACATTTTTTACTAAGTTCCTCCATAAAATCATATATATAACCTAGCTTGAACACCAATTATGAAGAAGCTCTTTTAATATGAGTTCTTAACCCAACAAACTGTCACAAATAAAATATGTAGAAAAGATCTGTTAGTTTTCAAGTTCTGCTTTAATTAAGGCAAAATCAGCATTTTAATCACATCCAAGATAAGCAAAATTGAGGAGTGGCAATTTTTACTGCACACTTTAATCTTACCATTTTTATACTACAATGTATAGGTACAAATATAAAGTATGCGTAATTTCCATTGTCTTAGAAGATTGTAACTATAAATTGCATTTCAAATTATTTCTTAGGTTCATGTTCATATAAATATATAACAGAGATCACATAAATACCTCTGAGCACAAAAACAACAGAAAAGATTGGAATAATGGGAGGAAAACAATTGTAAAAAAATTAAATTGTTGAGAAACATCATGTCTCAAAAGGAAAGGCGCTGATGATGCTAGGAAATCTTATTGCTCTAGAATACACATTGTTGAGGATACCAAATATAAAATACACTGCTATATGCTTTAAACGAAACTAAATTTACTCTTTAAGTAATTTCGATCTTTTTGTAGTTTTATATGCTCTGCCTGCCACCTTTTTCTAGAAGAAAAAAAGAGCATAGTGTTTTTTTTTTTTATTAACAAGTAAAAATTGTATATTTTTATGGTATACAACATGATGTTTTGACATATGTATATATTATGGAATTGCTAAATCAAGATATTTCAGGAATGCATTACCTCACATATTCACTTTTTGTTATGATAACATTTCACGGCTATACTGTTATTTTATTTTTATTTTTTGAGATGGAGTCTCAGTCTGTCACCAGGCTGGAGTGCAGTGGTGTGATCTTGGCTCACTGCAGTGTCTGCCTCCTGGGTTCAAGCAATTCTCCTGCCTCAGCCTCCTGAGTAGCTGGGACTACAGGCATACACCACCACGCCCAGCTAATTTTTATAATTTTTTAGTAGAGATGAGGTTTCACCACGTTGGCCAGGGTGGTCTAGAACTCCTAACCTTGGGATCTACTCGCCTCAGACTCCCAAAGTCCTGGGATTACAGGCCTGAGCCACCGTGACCAGCCACATTTAAATCTTTAATCCATCTTGAGTTGATTTTTGTGTATGGTATAAGGAAGGGGTCCAGGTTCAATCTTCTGCACATGGCTAGCCAGTCATCTTAGCACTGTTTATTGAATAGGGAGAGGTTTCTTCGTTGCTTGTTTTGTCAGTTTTGTCAAAGTTCAGATGGTTATAGGTGTGTGGCCTTATTTCTGTTTTCTCTATTTTGTTACATTGGTCTATGTGTCTGTTTTTGTACCAGTACCATATTGTTTTGATTACTGCAGTCCTGTAGTATTGTTTGAAATCAGGTAACATATTTCCTTTAGTCTTATCCTTTTTACTTATGAATGCCTTGGCTATTTGGGCTCTTTTTTTTGGTTCCAGATTAATTTTAACATAGTTACTTTCTAGTTCTGTAAAGAACATCTTTCATAGTTAGATAGATATAGCATTGAATCTGTAAATTGCTTTGGGCAGTATGGCCATTTTAATGATGTTGATTCCTCCAATACAAGAGCATATCTAAAATGTTTTTCTTTTTTTCTTTTCTTTTCTTTTATGCATCATCTTTGATTTCTTTGAGCAGTATTTTGTAGTTCTCATTGTAGAGATCTTAAACATCCCTGGTTAGCTGTATGCCTAGGTATTTTATTCTTGTTGTTGCAGTTCTTAACAGGAAGCCTTCCTGATTTGGCTCTCAGCTTGGCTGTTGTTGATGTATAGGAACGCTCATGATTTTTGCATGTTGATTTTGTATGCTGAAATTTTGTTGAAGTTGTCAACTGAAGGAGCTTTTGGGAAAAGACCATGGTGTTTTCTAAGTATGGACACTTGTCATCTGCAAACAGAAGTAGTCTGATTTTCTCTCTTTTGTTTTGGATGCTCTTTCTTTCTTTCTCTTGCCTGATTGACCTGGCCATGGTATCCAGTACTATATTGAATAGGAGTGATGAGAAAGGGCATCTTTGTCTTGTGCTAGTTTTCAAGGGGAATGCTTCCAGCTTTTGCCCACTCAATCTAATGTTGGCTGTGGGTTTGGCATAGTAGGCTCTTATATTTTGAGGTGTGCACCTTCAATACATAGTATATTGATAGTTTTTAACAGGAAGAGAAGTTGGATTTTATCAAAAGCCTTTTCTGAATCTATCAGAGATGATTACATGACTTTTGTTTTTAGTTCTGTTTATTAGTGAATCACGTCTTTGATTTTCATGTGTTGAACCAAACTTACATCCCAGGGGTAAAGCCTAAATGATTGTGGTGAATTAGTTTTTCAATGTGCTGCTGGATTTGGTTTACAAGTATTTTGTTGAGGATTTCTGCATCAATGTTCACCATGGATATTGGCCTGAATTTTTCTTTTTTTTGTTGTGTCTCTTCCAGGCTTTGGTATCAAGATAATATTGGCCTCACAGAATGAGTTGGGGAGGATTTCTTAGTTCTCTCTTTTTTTCTTCCTTTCTATCTTTTATTTTGGCTACAGTTTCAGTAGGAACGATACCAGCTCTTCTTTGTACATCTGATAAAATTTGGCTGTGAATTCATCTGGTCTTGTTTTTTTTTTTTGTCAGTCTATTTATCAGTAATTCAATTTTGGAACTCATTATTGGTCTGTTTAGGAAATCTATTTCTTCCTGGCTTACTCTTTTGAAAGTGTTTGTGTCCAGGAATTTATTTATCTCTTCCAAATTTTCTAGTTGGTTTGCATAGAGGTGTTTATAGCAGTCTCTGATGGTTATTTTTATTTCTGTGGGCTCAGTGGTAGCATCCTCTTTGTCATTTCTGATTGTGTTGATTTGGATCTTCTCTCTTTTATTCTTTATTAGTCTACTAGTGATCTATCTATCTTATTGATTTTTCTTCACAAACACACATAAAAAACAACAACAACAACAAAAAAACGCACAATTGCTGGATTTGTTGATTCAGGCAATACTGTTCGTCTAGTCAAGACCATTCTGGACAAAGGAACTGTCAAAGATTTCATGAGAAAGATGCCCAAAGCAGTCACAATAAAAGCAAAAATTCACACATGTTATCTAATTAAAGTTAAGAGCTTCTGTACAGCAGAAGAAACTATCAACAGAGTAAATAACCAACACAATGTGAAAAAATATTTGCAAACTGTGCATCTGACAAAGGTCTAACATCAAGCATTTATATGGAAAAATTTATAAGAAGAAAACAGATAACCCCATTAAAAAGGGGGTAAAAGACGTGAACAAACATGTTTCAAAATAAGACATATATGTGGCCAACAATCATGTGAAAAAGCTCAACATCACTGATTATTAGAAAAATGCAAATCAAAACCACAAGGAGATATTATCTTATGCCAGTCATAATGGTATGACTAAAAAGTCAAAAAATAACATGTTGATGAGGTTGTAAAGAAAAGGAACACTTATGCTATTGTTGGGAGTATAAATTAGTTCAACCATTGTTAAATGCAGTGTGATAATCCTCAAAGAAGTAAAAACAGAACTACCATTTGACCCAGCAATCCTGTTACTGGCTATATGCCCAAAGGGGTAAAAAGCATTTTACCTTCGTGGCAAAATGCACATGTATGCTCATTGCAGCACTATTCACAGTAGCAAAGACATAGAATCAACCTAAATGCCCATCAATGGTAGACTAAAGAAAATGTGATACATAAACACTGTGAAATACTATAAAGCCATAAAAAAAATGATATCACGTCCTTTGCAGGAACATATATGGAGCTGGAGACCATCATTCTTAGCAAACGAACACAAGAACAGAAAACTAACTACCACATATTCTTACTTATAAGTGGAAGCTAAATAATGAGAACACAGTGACACTAAGAGGGAAACAAAAGACACTGGAGTCTACTTGAGGCTGGAGGGTGGTATCGGGGAGAGGAACAGGAAAAATAGTTATGAGGTACTATGCTTAGTACCTGGTGACAAAATAATCTGTACAAAAACCCGTGTGACACAAGTTTACCTACATAACAAATCTACAAGCCCCTAACCTAAAATAAAAGTTCAAACAAGATGAAAATAAGCTCAATTAAAAAAATACAAGAATCTGCCATTATAGATACATATTTATTTAACTTTATTTGGCTTCAACAGGATAAATAAAAATATTTATTGCTCTTACACTATAATAATCAGAAAAGAATTTTCAATGATTCCCTCTTTCTACCTTATGCATGATGAATATTGTATTAAAGGTATTAAAGGATTTGTGGTAAGGGTAAAGCATGATAAATGACCTAAAAATAATTCTTTAAAAGTTCATTTTTACTGGGAAGTGGGAGATGAACAACTAGAACACATGGACAGAGGGAGGGGAACAACACACAGTGGGGCCTGTCAGAGGAGGGAGGGTGTGGGGAGAGCACTAGGGAAAGAGCTAATGCATGCTGGGCTTAATAGCTAGGTTATGGGTTGATAGGCGCAGCAAACCACCATGGCACACATCTACCCACATAACAAACCCCAGAACATTAAATACATAAACAAATAAATGTAAAATTTAAGGTAAAAAAAAGTTCATTTTTACTGAAGTGTTCAGAATGGACTAAGCAGGTATAGGTGTAGGACAACAATTTAAACAGAAAATCAATTTAGGTGAGAATCAGTATGTTAGATGGCTTTGTATTTTTCTAACTAAGGCATCATCCTGACTTGGACTAAGTGGGTGGCATTATGGAATGAGATGAAGTGATAAATGTGATTGATATGTATGCGATGGTTAATTTTACGTATCAACTTGACTGGACTAAGAAATGCCGAGATGGCTGTTAATACATTATTTCTGGGTTTGTCTCTGAGGATATTTTCAGAAGAGATTAATATTTGAATCAGTGGACTAAGTAAAGAAGATCCCTCCTCACCAATTGGGGTAGATGCCATCCAATCCATTAAGAGCTGGAGTAGAACAAAAAGGCCAAATAAGATCGAATTTGCTCTCTCGCTTTTGGAGACATCCATCTTTACATGCCCTTGGACATTGGACTCCCGGTTCTTGGAGCTCCGGATTCTGGGATTTACAAGAGAGGGTTTCCCCTAGTGATTTCCTGGCCTTCTGACTAAGACAGAATAACACAACCAAACTTCCTGATTCTCCAGCTTGCAGACAGCAGATGGTGAGATTTCTCAGCCTTGATATTCTTGTCAGAAAATTCCTATAATAACTATGAATGATAAATACACATTGGTTATGTTTATCTGGTAAACCCTAACTAATACAATTTATGAGCTAGATGGAATAGAATTGAGTATTAATTGGATGGGGTGGAGAAAAAGAGATAAGGAAGAGCTAGATACATGCTCCTAATTTTCTAGCAATTAAAAATAGGTGGTCCCTGTATTTTGATAAGAATTGAATAAAAATCTGTAAATTGCTTTGGGTAGTATGATCATTTTAACAATATTAACCTTCCAATCCATGGACATAAAATATATTTCCACATTTTTGTATCATCTTCTATTGATTTCATGAAAATTTTATTATTTTCCCTATAGAGATTTTTCACTGTTTTAGTTAAGTTGATCCTAGGCATTTTATATTTTTGTAGCTATTATAAATGAAATTGTTTTCTCTTTCATATTGTTTGCTGTTGGCATATATATTAATGCTGCTGATTTTTCTATGTTGATTTTGTATCCTGCAACTTTACTAAATTTATCAGTTCTAAGAGTTTTTGGTGGAAGTTATAGTTATAAGATTATGTCATCTGCAAAGAAGGCTAATTTAACTTATTAGTTTACAGTTTGGATGGCTTTTATTTATTTAATTTGCCTAATTGATCAGGCCAGGACTTCTAGTACTATATTGAATAATAACAATGAAAGTGGGCATCCTTGACATTCTTTATAGAAATAGAAAAAAGAAATCCAAAATGTATATCAAATCATCAAAGGTCCTGGATAGTTAAAGCAATCTTGAGCAAAAAGAACAAAACTGAAGTATCATACAACCTCACTTCAAACTTTATTACAAAGTTTTAGTAACTAAAACAGCACCGTGCTTGCATAAAAATACACACAAAGATCAAAGGTACAAAATGGAGAACCCACATGTAAATTCATGCACTAAAAGCAACTCATCCTCAACAAAGGTGCCAAGAACTTACTCTAGTACTTACAATGTATTAGTCTATTTTCATGCTGCTAATAAAGACATAACCAAGATTGAGTAACTTTTTTTAAAGAGTTTTAATTGACTTGCAGTTCCACGTAGCTGGGAAGGCCTCATAATCATGATGGAAGGTGAATGAGGATCAAATTCACATCTTATATGGGGGCAGGGAAGAGAGATTGTACAGGAGAACTCCTACATATGAACCCATCAGATCTTGTGAGACTTACTCACTGTCATGTGAATAGTATAGGGTAAACCACCCCCATGATTCAATTATCTCCACATGGCCCTGCCCTTGACAAGTAAAGATTGCTACAATTTAAGGTGAGACTTTTGTGGGGACACAGAGCCAAAGCATATCATGGGAAAAGGATAAATTGTACTGGGAAAACCGGATAACTATATGAAAAAGAATAAAACTAGACCTCTATTTCCTAACATAATCAAACAAAAAAAGTCAAAATAGGTTAAACACTTGAATCTAAGACCCAAAATTATAAAACTACTAGAAAAAAAAAAACAATATGCCTCAGGAGATGGGTGAGGCTAATAATTTTTTTTTGTAGAAGACCTTAATATTACAGGCAATCAGAGTAAAAATAGGCAGTTGTGATTACATCAAGCTAACAAGCTTCTGCACAGCAAAGGAGCAATAGATAAAGAGACAACACACAGAATGGGAGAAATACTTGCAATTTATTTGTCTGATAAAGATTCAATAACCAAAATATATAAGAAACTGAAACAATCAAATAGCAAAAAAATAAATTATATAATTAAAAAAAGTAAAATATCTGAACAGATATCTCTCAAAAGACATACAAATAGCCAAAGGATATATGAAAAAAAGTGCTGAATATCACTAATCATCAGAAAAATGCAAATCAAAACTACAATATATCATCTCTCTTCCTTTAAAATGTCTTGTATAAAAAAGACAGTCAATAACAAATGCTAGTGAGAATGTGTAGAAAGAAGAACTCTTATACACTGCTGGTGGGAATGTAAATTAGTATAGCCACTATAGAGAAAAGTGTAGAGGTTCTTCAAAAATTAAAGATATAACTTCTTAATGACCCAGCAATTCCCTACGGGGTATATAGCTAGCGGAAAGAAAATCAGTATATCAAAGATACATATTCACTCCCATATTCACTGCAGTACTAGTACTATTCACAATAGCCAAGATATGAAATCAGCCTAAGTGACCATCGACAGATGGATGGATAAGGAAAATGGGGCAAATATACACAGTAGAATATTTTTCAGTCATAGAAAAGAATAAAAATCCAGGCCAGGTGCACTGTTTCATGCCTGTAATCCTGGCACTTTGGGAGATCAAGGTAGGTGGATCATGAGGTCAGGAGTTTAAGACCACCCTGGTCAACATGGTGAAAACCCATCTCTACTAAAAATACAAAAATTAGCTGGCCATGGTGGTAGCTACTTGGGAGGCTGAGAGAGTAGAAATACTTGAGGTGGGACCCCAGAGGCAGAGGTTGCAGTGAGCTTAGATCGCACCACTCCACTCCAGCTTGGGCTACAGAGTGAGACTCTGTCTCAAAAATAGAAATAAAATAAAATAATAAAAAAATTTCATTTGCAGCAACATGGATGGAACTGGAGGCTATTATGCTAAGTAAAATAAGCCAAGCAAAGAAAAAGAGATATTGCATTTCCTCATTTGTATGTGGCATCTAAAAATGTGGATCTCGTGAAGGTATTGAAGATTGTTGCTTACCAGAGTCCAGGAATAGGAGAGAAGAGGAGGGATGAAAGAAAAAAAAAAAAAGAATAGAAATTGATTTATAACCACTGAACTGTACACTTAAAAATGGCAAAGATGGTAAATTATATATGAACATCATACCTCAATTAAAAATTAACAAATATGTGGTCCTGCAATTTATTTATATAATCATTTGCAGAGATAAAGGCCATCAAAAGTAAGCTGAAAGAGTTTTTTGAATTTGCACACATTGAATTTAAGTTTATTATGAATCACGCAAATGTAAATATTAATCTCATCAATGAAAATGTAAACCTAAAGTTTGTGGCTTAATTATGAGCTGTGTATGAGTTAAACTAAAAGTAAATTTTGCTAAGAAAGCCAAAAGGAGAGATCATTTTGGTAAGAATGTCTCTGCGAATAATGTAGAATCATGTTAATAAGCCAAAAAATGTTTTTACTAATACTGGTCTCTCTAATTAGTGGCAGAGAGTACATTACAAATCATTTCTCAGTCATGGAAGCAAAGGTCAGAATGAAACGTTGAGCTGTGAATAGCAATAGTGGAATGAAGACATTGCCAATAACTACAAAGGAACATGAAGTCCGTTTATATTTTGTCTTTTCTTTTGTTGATGACACGTTTTTAGATAGGGATCACACTGCTTTAATATGTAGGAAACATTGTAATTACTTAAGTGAGAAAGAATTAATAGATAATTGAAGTTGAGATTTCTAAAGAAGCGACTGCCCAAAGCACCATTGTACTTGAGAAAGTAACAAAATTAAAAGCATGAGCAGGTGCAAGACAGATTTTAGTTTGAGTAGCAGATGCTAAAATGGTTGTATTAAATGTCTTCATTTTTTTTCTCAGAAGTTGAAGACAAAGTCATCTTTAAAAGGAAGAAGATATGTAAAAGTTTTGAGAAGAATGGAGATTACTTATTATAGCCACTCTAGAGATTCATTTATATATATGAAAAGGAATAAAATATTATAATTGCAATGTTATATTTAGGATCCAGGGAGGAGTCTGGATCATTACTTTATATTGCTATAAAGCTTCTTAGATCTGTAGTTTTCTTAAGTTGTGTTTGAGAATAAAATGGATGCCACACTCCTCAGTGCCAACTTGTAGAACTATCCCTGCCCCCAGCTCTTATGCACTGGGGCAGAATTTTTGCCCAGAATAGGAATGACAGAAAGCTCCACAGTTATGCCCTAGAAGACTGTCTTAATTTGGAAAAGAACATGCAGAAATGTGTGCTGTAGAGTGCTGTCAAAATAGCTCCATGATATTTGTAGCAATAAGCAAAAGTAATACAGCCATCAGAACTGTAACAGAAAGAGCCAGGGAAAGAAACAGGTAAGAAGATGCCTCCTGGAACCCTCCTAAGTGCCCCAACTCCATCCTGGAGGTTAGGGAGCTTTATCACGCACAAGGCTATATTCATTCAAGAGTAATCAGAGCAGGACGGACTTAATATATTCCTCGTGATACAAATAGATCCATCAATAGGAGGCAGGCAGGATGCTCATTGGCAAGAAGAGCATAAGAATAAACACATGATTAAACACTGGATGAACCATAAACTACGTTGACCTAAAGGAATCCAAGATTAAACATAAAATTTTCCTTTAAATGTCTAGAAAATTGTGTGCATGCTTAAGTCTGTGCCCTATCAGGAGTGATCAAAGAGGAAAAATCTAACTTAGTGTGAAGCAAAAACACAGATTCCTTGAACTATGATGGCAAATTTCAAGAGATACAAAAATTAAGTAGCAAAGAATAAATTTACATGAGCAAAGAATCTTACACCCAGCCATTTTTGTAATCCAAATTTTGGGGTTCTCCCAAAATTCATGTTAAAATCTTAATCTTCCAGGTGATGGTACAAGAGATGAGACCTTTTGGGAGGTGATTATGTCCTGAGGGAACAACCCTCATGAATGAGATTTGTGCTTTTACAAAACAAGCCCAAGGGAGCTTGTTCAACCCCTTCCACTATATGAGAACACAGTGAGAAGATGCTGTGCTATGAAGTAAGAATGGGATTTTACTAGATGCCGCATATGATAGCATCTTGTTCTTGGACTTTCCAGCCTTTAGAACTGTGTTAGAATGGTGAAAATCAATTCATGCTGTTTATAAGCCACACAGTTTATGGTATTTTGTAATAGCAGCCAAAACACACTAAGACATCCTTTGTCCAGTAAGTGGCTTATGTTAACTCAGGTAAGAAACCTAGGTAGCCAGAGAAAAAGTTGAAAACAAGTACAAATCTCACCAGCAACATCAGAGGTTGTACAGTGCAAAAAGAATAAACTTCACAGAATTAAATCAGGCATGTCGCTAAACAGATAAGTAATGAAGACAACAAATGCTAGCCATGGTGGTAGTAGTGTGGGTAGTATATAACTATTCAAAATCGCTACAATACATTATTTTAAATAATATAGTCCAGTTTTCTGTAAAAACCTTAAAAGACATGGAAAGAAATGTAAAATATGAACACATACATTAGGTGGAGCAGAGATCAGTTAATAGGAATTGATTTTCAAAAAGCTAAGATGTTGAATATAGAAAAAAAATAGAACTAAAAGGAAAAGGAATCATATCTAAAAATTAGAGATATAATGATAGTATCTCATCGAATGCACAATATCAATGCATATAAAAAATCTATAAAAATGAACCAAATGGAAATCTGAAATAGAAATGTACAATAACCAAAATGAAAATTCACCAGAGAGTCAACCGTAGATTCAAAATGTAGGAAGATTTAGTGAGCTTGAGAACAGAATAATTTATATTATACAATCTAAGGAAAAGAGAGAGGCCGGTGGGGTGGCTCATGCATGTAATCCCAGCACTTTGGGAGACTGAGATTGGTGGATCAACTGAGGCCAGGAGTTCGAGACCAGCTTGGCCAACAAGGTGAAACCTGTCTCTACAAAACATACAAAAATTACCTGGGCATGGTAATGTACACCTGTAGTTCAAGGTACTCAGGAGGCTGAGGCATGAGAATTGTTTGAACCCAGGAGGCAGAGGAGGTGGCACTGAGCCAAGATCATGCCACTACACTCCAGCCTGGGCAACAGAGCAAGACTCTCTCTCAAAAAATATTAATAATAATAAAATAAAAAATAAAAATAAAATAAAAGTTAATAAAAGAGAGAAAATGGAATGAAAATATAAAAACAGAGGTTAGGAAAAATGTGAGGTTACATTAAATGTAGCAGCAGACATGTAATGGGATTTCCATAGAAGAGTATAGAAATAGAGAAACAAAAATTTTGTGTAAAGAACTAAAAGCTGAACACTTTGCAAATTTTATAAAAAAGTGTAATGATGACACTTAAGAAGATCAATCAGCTCTGATTAGGCTAAACATAAAGTGACCAACAAAAAAGACATATGATAATCAAAACCTAAAAACCAAATGTAAAATCTTGAAAACAGCAAGGGAAAACGATGCACTATGAAAAAAGAAATCCCAGTAAGATTGGTAGCTATCCTGTCACCTGAAACTATACAGAACAAAAGGCACTGGTGTGATATATTTAAATTGCCCAAAATTCCTAACCCAACACCATCAAACAAGAATCATATAGCCAGTAAAGCAGTATTTCAAAAATGAAGTAATAATGAATACATTCCAAGATAAACACCAAAAGAAATTGTAACTAACTTATCAACTTTAAAGAAATACTGAAGGTTTTCTTAATCCTGAGTTCTAATTTGATTGCACTGTAGTCTGAGAGACTGTTTGTTATGATTTCCATTTTTTTGCTTTTGCTGAGGAGTGATTTACTTCCAATTATGTGGTCAATTTTAAAGTAAGTGTGATGTGCTGAGAAGATTGGGGTGGAGAGTTCTATAGATGTCTATTAGGCCTGCTTGGTCCAGCTCTGAATTCAAGTCCTGGATATTCTTGTTAATTTTCTGACTCATCCATCTGTCTAATATTGACAGTGGAGTGTTGAAGTCTCCCATACTATTGTGTGGGAGTCTGAGTCTCTTTGTAGGTCATTAAGAAATTGCTTTCTGCCTCTGGGTGCTCCTGTATTGGGTGCATATATATTTAGAATAGTTAGCTCTTCCTGTTGCATTGATCCCTTTACCATTATGTAATGCCTTTCTTTGTCTCTTTCGATCTTCATTGGTTTAAAGTCTCTTTTATCTGAGACTAGGATTGCAACCCCTGCTTTTTTTTGCTCTCCATTTGCTTGAAATCTTCCTCCATCCCTTTATTTTGAGTCTGTGTGTGTCTACTTATCTGACAAAGGGCTAATAAGCAGAAGCTACAGAGAACTTAAACGAATTTATAAGAAAAAACAACCTCATCAAAAAGTGGGCAAAGGATATAAACAGACACTTCTCAAAAGAAGACATTTCAGCACTTTGGGAGGTTGGGGTGGGTAGATCACGAGGTCAAGAGATCGAGACCATTCTGTTCAACGTGGTGAAACACCATCTCTACTAAAAACACAAAAATTAGCTGGGCATGGTGGTGCCCACCTGTAGTCTCAGCTACTCAGGAGGCTGAGGCAGGAGAATTGTTTGAACCCAGGAGGCGGAGGTTGTGGTGAGCCGAGATTACACCACTGCACTCCAGCCTGGGTAACAAGAGTGAAACTCCATCTCCAAAAAAAAAAAAAAAAAAAAAAAAAAAGAAGACATTTATGCAGCCAACACACACATGAAAAAAAGCTCATCATCATCATTGGTCATTAGAAAAACACAAATCAAAACCACATTGAGATACCATCTCACACCAGTTAGAATGGTGATCCCTAAAAAATCAGGAGACAGAAGATGCTGGAGAGAATGTGGAGAAATAGGAACGCTTTTACATTGTTGACGGGAGTGTAAATGAGCTCAACCCTGTGGAAGATAATGTGATCTTTCTTCAAGGATATAGAACTAGAAATACCATTTGACCCAGCAATCCCATTACTGAGTATATACCCAAAGGATTGTAAAACATTCACTTATAAAGACACATGCACATGTATGTTTATTGTGGCACTGTTTACAATAGCAAAGACTTGGATTCAACCCAAATGCCCATCAGTGATAGACTGCATAAAGAAAATGTGGCACATATACACCATGGAATGCTATGCAGCTATAAAAAAGGATGAGTTCATGTCCATTGCAGGGACATGGGTGAAGCTGGAAACCATCATTCTCAGCAAACTAACATAAGAACAGAAAACCAAACACCACATGTTCTCACTCATAAGTGGGTTTTGAACATGAGAACACATGGACACAGGGAAAGGAACATCACACACCAGGGCCTGTTGGGGGTGTGGGAGCTAGGGGAGGGATAGCATGGGGTAGGGGGATTGGGGAAGGATAACATTAGGAGAAACACCTAATATAGATGACAGGAGGGGGGATGGATGCACTACCATGGCATGTATATACCTATGTAACAAACCTGCATGATCTGTACATGTACCCTAGAACTTAAAGTATATATATATACATGTATATATATATAAATTATAATTATATATATAATTATATATATTACACTTATATATATAATTATATATATTACACTTATATATACAACTTATATTTTATATATATATGTAACTTATATATATATATATACACACACACTAAAGGATGTTGCTATGAATTGGATTGTGTTTCCCAAATATTTACATGCTAAACTCCTAATCCTTAATGTTACTATATGAAGACAGGACCTTTAGTAGGAAGGTTAAATGAGGTCGTAAAGGCGGGACCTTGATAAGTTAAAACTGGTTGTCCTATAAAAAGAGGAGGAGGGATGGATTTCTCTCCCCAAGTAGACTTCTTCAAGCCAGGAAAAGAGCCCTTTCCAGAAACCAAAACTTACTGCAACCTTGAGCTTGGATTTCTCACCCTCCAAAACTATGAGAAAACAAATTTCTGATGGTTAAGCTATGTAGTCTGTGGTATTTGTTATGGCAGGCTAAGAAGACCAATATAATTTGGGACTGAAGAAGTGGGATGCTACTATTAAAAAGCTTACACAATGTGGAAGTGGCACTGGAACTGGGAGAAGAGCAGTGGCTGAAACTGTTTTGATGTCCATCCTAGAACAAAAGCTTAGATTTTCAGAAGAATTTTTTGGTATAAATATGCACATTAAAAGGTGACTCGATGAGGGCTCAAGAAGAAAAGACGAAAGCTATAGAGAAAGTCCTTATCATTTTAGAGAATACAAATATTTTTCATGAACAGAATATTTGTAGACATACGAATGTTAAAGAGAGTTCTGTTAAAATTTCAGACTAAGGTGAGAAACATGTTATTGGAAACCAAAGGAAAGGTGATCTTTGTTACAAAGTTGCAAAGAACATGGTTGAATTGTGATCTATCCTTTCATGTAAGGTAGAACTTGTGAGTGAAAATACTGGATATTTAGTTAAAGATATTTTGAAGCAAAGTTTTGACTTTGCTTTCTTCTGACTACCAACAACAAAAAATGCAATTCTATCAAAGGATTGACTCTAATTTCCTACTGTGCATAATAGGAATAATTACCTGCCTAATTGAGCTGTTGTCAGATTAATTAAGTAACTAAGTTCAACTTCAAATTCATTTTGAATAAGGCAAAAGATGAGTCTAATACCACACCCAATATGGCTTCCAGATATGACATTCATATTTATTAAAAGTTTGATAGGTGATGGTGTCTGCGCTAAATACTTCCCATGAGATTATTACCCAGCTTCACAAGCAGAATGCTATTAGTCACTAGAAAATCTTCATCCTTCTAGGGAAAGCAAAGATTAAATAAACATGAAACACACAACTTTTACAAGTCACAGGAATATTCACATTCTGGGTAGGGTTTGAGGAATCAAAGCAGAGGAAAGCATTCCCCTTTACCCTACAAAGCATTTATGTTATACCCAGACTACTTCTAACAAAGATTTTTAATTATGTTTCAAAAGTAACCCAGGACTTAAAGAAAAAAAATCTGGCTTCATATTCCTACTTTACCTATTAGTCAAGTTGCTTCTTGAACTATACTGCTCACTGCTAAATTGGGGCTGATAATAAGAATATTGACCATATTATATGGTGGTCATGAAACTTTAATGAAATAAAACACACGGCTACTCTATATCTGACATATTACTGTGCTGCACAGGATAGTAGTCATCACTACAGCAGTTGAAGTAGTTGTTTTGGAGTAGAATAGTGGTGGCAATATACAGATTTTGAGTAAGTCTTAAAATAAAATATAAAGCAAAACCAAAAACCCATATAGGGTTGAAGAGACAAAGGCTAACACTATATTTAGTTTGGTTCTGGCCTCCCTGGTAACCAAATTAAAAATAATAATAATAATAAAAAAAGGAAACCCTGAATCTCACTTGTAAAATTCAAGTAAAAAATAGGAAAACATTTTCTGATGCTAAGCTCAAGGCAATTTACATGGGTTTTTAAAATTAATGATTATACAATATAAAGAACAATGTCTTCAACTATACTTTTTCAGAATATACATAATTCTTGTGAATACTGTTTATGATAATTGCTAACAAAAACTGATGTCAAACATGAAAACACTGCTTAATAAAAGCACTTCTCTGAGGACTATGCTGAGATCTAGGAACATAATTTTCTGGTAAAGATGGTCAGTTTTTTGTTTTGTTTTGTTTTTGTTTTTGTTTTATTTTGTTTTGTTTAGCTCTTCTAGTACATCAGAAGTGGGGCCAGCATGCTGCATACATGATTTCTCATCTTTATGATTTCTTGCAAGGTAGGATTACTATTCCCTTTGATTATAGTTAGTAGGTGGTAAAAACATCACATCCTTGACATTAAACCAGAGAATCTTCAACTTTTGACACACAGATTAGTTTTATATGAATGACCAGTATGATCCTCAGCCTGTCTTTTTCAAATATTAATGACTTATAGTCAGGCTTCGGAGAGAAACTGGACAAAGGGAAGTTCAAGGTTCAGCTCCCTGGTGAGTGTCCAGGGATCAGACACTCTCTTTAATTAAATAGAGATTCTACAGCTTCTTTTTTGTTTCTACTTTACTCAGCTTTGATGTGACATTTGATAATATGAACTATAGATTCTATTTTAGAAAGAAAATTAAAAGTTATATTTAATAATATTATCTATGTTTCTTTTATTTCTTCAGAGTGATGATTTACATCTCTGCATCCTCACATGTTTTCCTTCTACACATACACACACCTGGAAAACTAAAGATATACTCTAGCTCCCGAGACTATAGGAAAGTCAGAGATACAAAAAAGGACAATTCAGTAGAGAGTTTATAAATCAAAATATAATTGTCCTAAGTTTCTCGCCTTGCCTTCCTGTAGATCTGTGAATCAGTGTTTTCTTAGCAACAGTGCTTCTTTTCTCCCTATACGTATCTCCAAGAAAGTGGGGGAAAGCCATGCTAACTGTTTCACCTGAGTACCCTGAGATGGTAACTCCCAAATGCAATTCAGTGTCCGCACAGTGAGTGCGCCCTTCTCCAAAGCTCTCTGGGGTTGTGTTTGTTAATTCTCTTCTCATGTTAAAGTTTCCATCCTCTACCAAAGGCTTATTATTTTATTCCAGGAAGATCTATGTTAATTCAACTCTGGTTACATCCGTTAAAAAAAGTTGACTTTCTTTTTGTGGAAAATACCCTGAGCTGGAATAAGGCTCCGTTAAATAACAAGGAATACAAAGCTATCTTTGCCTCAATGGTAGGAAGCAACCAAATTTTCTAGGTATGGCCTCTTCCTCCTTAGAGTGTCTATAATTTGGATGTCTCTACTGAGCTGGGAAAATGAAGTCATATAAGATTTGGCCGTTGTGGGTTCATAGAATTTCTTTGGATTTTTGAGGTGCTCTGTGATGGTTAATATTGAGTGTCAACCTGATTGGACTGAAGGATGCAAGGTATTATTCCTGTGTGTGTCTGTGAGGGTGGTGCCAAAAGAGATTGCCATTTGAGTCAGTGGACTGGGAAAGGCAGACTCACCCTCCATCTGGATGGGGCACATTCTAATCATCTGCCAGCGTGGCTAGAATAAAAGCAAGCAGAGGAATGTGGACAGGCTAGGCGGGTTAAGTCTTCCAGCCTCTATCTTTCTCCTGTGCTGGAAGCTTCCTGCCCTTGGACATTGGACACCACGTCCTTTAGCTTTTGGACTCTTGGCCCTGTACCAGTGGTGTACCAGGGCTCCTGGGCCTTCAGCCACAGATGGAAGGCAGCAGTGTCAGCTTCTCTACTATTGAAGTTTTGGGACTGAGACTGATCCACTACTGGCTTCGTTACTCCTCAACTCGCAGGAGGCCTATTGTGGGACTTTACCTTGTGATCCTGTGAGTCAGTTCTCCTGAATAAACTCCCCTTTGTGTAAACATCTCTGCTATTAGTCCTGTCCCTCTAGAGAACCCTAATATATGCCCTGATATATATTTTGTGTTTATGTGAATTATGTATTCTCCTTATGGATACTGCTTGTTTCAAACTGTTTTTTCTAATACCAACTAAGTTAAAAAGAAACCAATGCTGCTAACACTTAGCTGACAACTTGATTCATTACATGTATAGATCTGTATAATATTTTTTAAGATTTTAGAGTTTGATATAAGCAGGGCCAAGTGAAAATGAAAATGAGAGATTTTTTATTCAAAAATTAAGAATTTTAAGAAAGCAAAAACAGAACATCAAACCAAGAACAGGGTCCTGTGAGTCTGCACAGGTTACACATCTCTGAAGCAAGCCCTGGTCTCTCTTTGATTGTGTTTCCTGAAAGCAAAGTCTGAGGTTGAGAATCAGATTCAAGTGATTAGAGGGATTGCCCTTTAGAAAGGGTATTTGAAGGAAACAAGAAGTAGAGAGGGAAAACTAAGCAAAGCTGTGGTCTCAACTGAATACTAAACCCTAGCTGATGTCACAGGGAAAGTTCTGGAGCAAAATATCTTTCCAAGTTAGTCAAATCTTGGGAAAGAGGTCCAGAGTATTCTAGTTTCATTTACCTAGTTATGGGTAATTCTCCAAATAAGAGACACACTCACAGCAGCTGTAAATAGGGTGAAAAGGCTGGTAAAGGGGTCTGGAGTGGGTAACATCATCTTCCACCACAGTCCCTTTCTTTAATTCTGTGATATTCACAAGTCATCTAATCCAGTGTATCCATGGCAGACTAAAGCATGGTGCAACAAGAAATGTTAACAGTTTGGCAATGCATGGATCATCATCCAGTAGGAAGAGTGTAGGTTCTTAGGCAAATTCAATTTCTTATAGAGTGGTTTAAAAATCTCATTGCCCAATCCTTCCTATTGTTTTCTAGGAACTATTTCTAGAACTCAGATCATTTAAACTCGTCAAATAAATTAACAAGATTACATTTGACTGTTTGTTTCATTATAAAACACCCTAATGTACAAGATATATTAAATGGTTTCTATTGCACTTAATTAAAGTGAATTCCTTACAGCCTACTGGTATTTCTGAAATCACAAATGGTTTCTGAGGATATATCTCATCTCTGCACATCACCCTTTTCACAGGGTTATGCCCACTGTTTCAAGGTGAATTGCCTCTAATTCAAGTACTGAGCATTTTAGCCCTCACAGTCGTAGTTATGTGCTGTAAGAGGATTCACTGATACTTCAGAAGAACCCATCAATATGAAGTCGATCTGACTATCAAGCCATCAGCATGTGAGGAATGTAGCTCTTACTTTTCAGTGGTAAAACTTGGTTCCATTTGCAGCTCCAGTTCCACTTAGTGGCTACAAATTAATTTTAGTCAATTCAATATTACCTCTGTCAAAGCAGCCTCCTTTCCCCTAATGATTTTCCCTACATGGAGATGAGCAGGTGAAGGACCTTTTATTAAATTCTGCCGACAGCATCAACCAATGGGAAACACTTGTTTACAGCTAGTGTCAGTACCCAAGTTCAAGTACATCATTGTTCTACCTACCTCTTCTTAAACACAGGCCTCATGTATGTGATTTCTACATATGATCTGTCCAGCTTCACCTGTTTCCAAATATATATTTTAGCAGTGTGCCCACACCATATCCCTTTGGCACCGATTAGTCTATTTTCAAACATCGATATTCTGCCAACTCCTTTCCAACCTCTGGCTCTTCGACTCCTCCCCTGCACTAATCTGCCTTGGACTTTTTTCAAAGCCATGAGCTTGAACAACCTGTGAGACAGAAGTCTGTGGTAATTTAATTTTCCAGAGGCAATAATCAACAAATAATGATTATTGTAGTGCTGATGTTTATTATGAAAACAAGAGTCTGTGTATAAATACCTAAATTGTAAATACTCTCACATTTTAGAATGACGATCCTGAGGTGCATTCCACAAGGTTCTTTGGAGTGGGGGGTGCTTGTTCTAGGTCTAGATGCTAAAAGCAGTAACCAAATCAGTTATACAGGCTTTATTGTTTTTTATTCTTATCTTCTCTCATTCTCCCCACTCCTTCGTTTCCACTTCTTAGAATCTCTTCTCACATCAAATGCTTCTATACAAGTCCTTGTCTCAGGCCTTATGTTAGAGGAACCCAAATAAAGATGATTTCTATTTAAAATGGCCTTAGAAAATAGAATCCTCTGAAAAACTAATCAGATATGACAAAGACCTTACTTCTGAGGACAGGCAGTGGAGTAAGATGATAAAAGCTGTGATGGCAACATAAGGATAAACTTCCCTGAGTCCTCCAGATGCGTGAAAGCTTCCCTCACTCTTCTAAACAATACATAACTGCTTTGTTGGAACACACACTAAGACACCAGATGAATCAGATGTTTTACAAAATTGTAAGTCATCTCAAATTCACTCGTATCTTCCCTTATTAACTCCAGAAATAAATTAAGTCAGCAGCATAGTCCAAAGAAGGATTTATATGTCTGATATTTGAGAAACTATTAGATGTAATAAAAGAATGTGTTCCATTAAGAACTGGAAAAATGCAAATGGGAATAGATCTTGAGGAAGCAGAATCCTGGTAGGGAAAAATATTAACAGGGCATACTGCTGACCTACAAGCTTCATTTAACAGCTTAATATTAAACAGCCTAGCATTGGCACTTAGCAATGAACCCGAAGATGATACTCTTAATCATTATGGGATAACTTCCTGAGCTTGGATGTGACAATGACTGCAGTGTGGTGGACAGTTTCTGGTCATGCTGCTCATGTATCACCTCAAATACTTTCACAACTTAAACTTTTGTATCTCAGGGCTTGTCTTTGAGGCCATGAGAGCTGACTCACACCAGGTGAAGGGCAATCTCAAAGTGTAAGTTAATTCCCATGTCTGGGAAGAACATTCAACTAATAAGGAAAGATTCACTGCTAACTAAATTCTTCCATTTCTTAGCCTTCAAAGACATAATCATGAAGCACATTATGTAGGTTTCTCAGAAAGTTCCATAGGTACTAAACCCCAGTTACCATAGAATGACCAGTTCAGCAATATCCACTTTCCTGGCTTTCTCTCATTTCTACTTTTCTTCTTTAGGCTGTCTTATCCAAAGAGCATTACCTGTACTCAAGTCCTTGAATTAGACTCTGCATTGGCAGAAACTAAATAGATCAGAATAAAATATATCTTTATGAGAGCAATGTTTACTTAAAGGTCATCTATAGTAAAATCTACCACATAAATCTTTTCAAACCTTATATTTGTATTGATCATTTCCTCCCTGCAAGTAGTCAGAATCAAAAGTGTGATCAAAGGAAGAACGATTTCAAGGGATCTATTGGAGTGATGAAATTTTCTGAATTTGGATAATGGTGATGGTTGTACAACTTCATAAATTACTGAAAATTATTGAAATATATACTGAAAATAGATGAATCTTATGGAATACAAACTGGATCTCAGTAGACTAGTTAAAATCCAAGTAAAAGCCCATGAGGGGGAACAATATTTTAAAAGCATATTAGATAAAGCATCAAAACAGAATGTCTCACTGATTTTTTCCTTAGGACTCTTGTTTTATTACAACATGGTTTCTTAAACTGAGATTAGAAGAACTCAGTGATCTTTAGACATTCTCTTATCCCAAAGAGTAATGTAATTAAGATTTGATAGACTTTCTTGTCACCTCTGCCATTTGACCTGGGAAAAATAAAAGAAAAATATCTCTATTTGGCAGAAACTCTAGAATTCAGAAGCTCAACTATAGATAAGTGAGGACATTCATTCCCTGAGTTATGGGAAAGGATGTGTCCATATTCAGGGAGAGACCTTAGTATAAAACCAATAAAACTCATGTGTGATTTGGGACCTAGAAAACCTTTTGTGAGAATTCTTTAACTGCCTCTAGACTGTTAAAATTGTGTGAAATTTCTGTCTCAATGTGACTTAAACATCAAATGGGATGAGTTTTAGACAAAAAGGTCATCCTAAATATGGACATTTATGTACAGCGTAATTTTGTTGTACATAGAGTTTAATGCACTTGTATTATAAGTAGACGACATTAGAAACAAACAGTACTAACTAGTTTGATCAAAACAAACTTTTATATTTAGAGTAAGTACTTCCCCCCTAAAAAGTTATTTGCTGTGTAACTGAGTTCAAAAAACAATATACTATGTGTGTTTTAATCATCACTATCTGCTTTACCAAATTTCCAAATTATAATGGTTGTTTACAGTTAAAAAGATTAATTTTTCATCTTGCAAAGAAAAGGTTAATGTACTATTCAGGCCCAATGTCTTTACAATGAGTGATTAGTCAGTGATACAGATTCCCTGGATTCCTTTTTGCCATCTTCAACACATGGCTTTAAGATTCCCCTGATGTTATCCTGCTAACTGATGAAGGAGAGATAAATTAAGGAAGATCATTGAAGATGTTTAAGTTAAAAAAAAATCTTTATAATGCCAATTCCATTGCTCTAAATTTAATCAGAAATCTCTATCTAACTGCAGAGGAAGCAGGAAAATATAGCTGAGTTGTGTGCCCAGAATAAAGATAAATAGGTTTTTTGGTCATGTAGAATCATCTCTACCACATCTCATCAACTAATTTGGGGCATTCTGTGGTTCACTATCCCACTCAGAGAAAACCGCAAAGTCAAAATCCTAGAAGTACATCTTCCAAAGAGCATAGTACACTCTTCCCCCAGCCACAGCTTATTGGACAAGATTGCACTTGGACTCCTGTGGAAGTTCCTAGAGATGCCTTGAATCTGCAATGGCCTTTTAGTAATTGTTCTGCAAAGTCTTGCTTGATGGAATTTTCTTACATGTTCATTTGGATGTATATCTTTATATTAAAACCACATAAGTTGTAGTAACTTAAATGAGTCCCCATTATTTAAGAAAATCTCTAATTACAATATTCTACATTAGTCCTCATCTCTGTCTCTGAACAGTTCCACTGTAATAATCATAAACACTTTAAACTCGACAAATAGAAAGTGATATCCTAGCTTTTATGTATTTTTCAATGGCAGAATTTTCTAAGCTTCTTAGACCAGAGACCAAGTTTAACTCACTTACCCTTTTCCTTGGAAATTGTACACATCACACACCTTTTTGTCTTTATTTCTAATCCTTTTTCATTTGCTTCCATTTGAAAATCAACCCTCTGGGATTTATTGCATAAATTGTGGTACTTATTGTGTCTACAGAAATCATCTTTTACCTCAAATCATTGCAAATCCATTTTATACACTGTTCGACTCATTCTAATCATGTTGCTCCCAGTAAAAAATGTGCAAATCACTATCTAGCACCCAACTAAAAGTGTTCATAATAGTTGGCTTAGAATTAGTATTCCTTTAAAATAAAGCTGTGGCCCATCTTTTGATTTTCTTCCACTTTCAAATTAATTCTATATTCTCTATAAATTGATACATACTTCTGTTCAATGGCATCCTAATGCTATGGTTTGAATGTGTCCCCCCCAAAATTCAGGTGTCACAAATCTGACAGTATTCAGAGATGGGGACTTTAAGAGGTGGTTAGACCATAAGAACTCCTCTCTCATGAATGGGATTAAGGACCTTCTAAGAGGGGCTTCAGTCAGCATTCTTTCTTGACCATCTGCCTTCCACCACAAGAGGGCACAGGTTCCTTCTCTCCAGAGGACTAAGCAATAAGATACCATCTAAGAAACGGAGAGTAGCCCTCAACAAACCACCCTATCTGCCAGTACTTTGATCTTAGACTTTCTGGCCTTCAGACCTATGAAAAAAATAAATTTCTGTTCTTTATAATTATGTTATCAAGTCTCAGACATTTTATTATAACAGCACAAACAAACTAAACATCTACTTTAAGTCAGAATTGTATATTGCTTTCTTTATATGAATTTCTTTATTCTACTCCAGACAAATTTAATTTCTTGCTCCTTTTTGAAATGTATTGACTGGTTTTTTATTTTTTTTTAATTATGTGTATTTTTGCCATGAAGTTGTTTGTGTACATATTCAATTTTTCTTTAATTTAGCACTAATAATATTTTATTTGAATGCTGCCTTAAAACCAAAACAGATGCTAAAAAATAGCTGCATATTATTTAATGTGTATTGAATGAATGAATGGACTCTACTGGTGAAACAAATTATTTCAGAAAAATTAATATTGCCTTGCCAATAATTACTTGAAACACATAATTATCTTTTACATATACTTTAATGTCAACTTGGGACATCATATTTTCTGTTCTTGAGATATAAACCTATAGCCTCTTTTTTTTTTCTTTGTGATGGAATTTCTCTCTTGTTGCCCAGGCTGGAATGCAATGGCGCGATCTCTGCTCACTGCAACCTCCACCTCCTGGGTTCAACAATTCTCCTGCCTCAGCCTCCTGAGTAGCTGGAATTACAGGCATAAACCACTATGCCTGGCATTTTTTTTTTTTTTTTGTATTTTTAGTAGAGACGATGTTTCACCATGTTGGCCAGGCTGGTCTCCAACTCCTGACCTGAGGTGATCTGCCTGCCTTGGCTTCCCAATGTGCTGGGATTACAGGCGTGAGCCACCAAGCCAGGCCAAACCTATGGCATCTTAAAATCTATAATTTTCTCCCTCGCTATTCTATTTGTGTCAATCAGATAATTTTTGTTCTGACTCTTTCTTTACATTGTAAATTGAGTGAAATGACATTAATTATGGTTTACATATAATAGAAGTAATCTAATGTATCAAATCTAAAAATTAATAAATGAGGTGAGGCATTATCAAACTTCGGGGTAATCATGTCTATATCACTTGCAATGTTTAAGAATTATTTTCAAAAACTTCAATAAAGTCAATTTTCCTAATTATGTTATCTTTCTTCAGAGAATCAGCATTCATTTGTTATTTTATTTTGCTTATTAACTTTATTTGTTTCACTTAATTATTGGTTTTGCAACAGTATTTTCATACTACATTTCATTGTTAATACGAATTGCATTGGATTCATTATACATTAAATAGTCTTAGATAGATGAACCCAAGAAATTGTTCCTCATATCTGATATTTTGTCCTAGAAGCAAAATGCATTATAAATTCCAAACAATTGACTTATAAATGAACATTGGAATTAGTATATTTTTATCAGTAGAAATCTCTCATATTTTCACTGTCTTATTGGAATAATAATTTTATAAATGCTTAGGCACACACTGAAAATATTACTGTTTCTGTTATACAAGTAATCCTCACATAACACAGTGAAATTTAAGGAAATGATTGGTTGTAGCTTTAAATTTCAGTTGACTTACTTCTCTGCATAGTTTCCCTCTTTTTTTTGACAGTGTCTCACTCTGTTGCCCAGGAAGGGCTCACTCTGGAGCCCCCTCCTTTTTGGAGTTGTGTATGCAGACATCCTTTTTGATGGAGTTGATGATCTGTTGGAGAGCCACGCCAGGTTTGAAGGCAGAAATGCCATTTTCATTCACCCTGCCTTTTCTAGCCATGCTGCACATAACTCACCTTCCTCGTGTGAAGCAGGGGTTACATGCTGTGTAAGTGACAGGGGAAAGGACCCTTAGGGTGAATTATATCATATGTCTTCAGATGGCTTGGTACTCTGTTAAAAGAACACACCTCCAGGTAGGATATGAAGTATTTACTGTTTTATTTCAAATTCTAGTAACATTATTTGACTTGACTTTTCACATTTTGGAGAACAGACATACTATTAATAGGGATGTTGTAAGTAGAAATTAAAATACTCACATTCACGTAGGTGAATAAAATTGAATATAAAACTGATTTATAGTGTGTAAAGCACCCTGTTGATCTTAGCAGCTTTAATCATGTGTGACATTCACAGGCCTCTAGTAATGGACTTAATTCTTATTGCCATTGATGCTAATTGATGCTTAAAGATTCAAATCATCACACTGAAAGCATACATCTTAAAACAAATTTTTAAAAGTATGAAAAATAAAGGAACAGAAGAAATTAAAACTCAATTTTGATTATTTGGGTTCTAATGGAGAAAAAATACATAGTCCATTTGATTTATAGTGACTGTTTCTATTTGGTGCCTGTCACATAAGAAATAATAATTGTTCTGATCAGATGCCACAAATTTTGTCTTTAAAATGAACATTTGTGTGCCTTTGCCCTAATAATCTCAGAAATATTTCATATTGAAAGTGAATGTCATATTCTAAAGTTACTATTAAGATGTCTAATTAATTGTTGTACTTAATATTGTAAAAATACAATTGTTTAATATTGTGCCTAAAGACATTTACATAATTGTATGCTCTACTTTTCAGAAATTTCAGTGAATGACGTTTCTGTTGAATTCCCTGTAGCCATCCAGATACACTTATGCAGTGATGATGCTAATTTAGAGTAGGTATGTTAGAGTGTTGGAATCTTTATCACCAAACCCAAGTGTAGAACTGACCAGAAAGAAAATAATAGAGAAAAAGATGACCTATTAATCTCTCCATATCGGAAATTTTGAAATAAACTCCATCTCTTTTGGTCTCTTACTCTGTCCCTTTACCTCTCTCTCCTGCTTTTGTTTCTTTTGTGTTTTTTAACCATCAGGAATAACTTTTATGCCGTAACTCTAACATAATTATCGCATTATTCAGAATATAGCAAATCCACTTTCATGAGGAAGTATGCCTTCAAAAGACTTTTTGCAAATTGTCCAGCAAAAGAAAAATCAAATTTGAGGAACTGATACATACCTCGTAAATATTCTATTTGGGTTGTATTATACTGATCAATATACTCAGGAAACAGAAAACTGTCAGTTGAGCTTTCCTTATTTGAGATGTTGAATGAATATAGGCTGTCTGCCTTCAAAACAAATGTATCTAACTCACAATCTACAGAAAATTCAAAATGTAATCAACATCATTATCATTGTGTGTGTGCATGTCCATGTGTGTGAATATCTACTCTATAAGAATCACTTTGGTGATTATATTCCTGGTTGTTATCCCTGACCCAATGTTTTTGTTTAATCTAAGTTCTAATAAATGTTGATATAGTGTCTCTGACTTGGTGATTATGTTTCCAAAATTTAAAGCCATATTAGCATATTGTAGTTATTTATGAAATAAATGCATATGTTTAACTGCTAATGTTTAGTTCAAATTGGTAATAAGTGCCATCATATTATTGTAAAAATCATTTATGCAGTAAAGATAGTGGATTATAGCATAGTTTTATAAATTACTTCATTTATCACAAGAACTAATTACTAATCATTTAGTACCTATTGTTTGTAGGCACTACTAAGCATATTGTGTGTACTAATTGTCTAAAAAACTGATGAAATTGGTGCTATTATGCTTGGCTAGAGATAATGATCTGGAACCAAGCGATTCATCCAAGTGTATTTGACTAGTCAGGGACAGATTGGGCTTTCATCTAGACAGGTGATCCCAGGATTCACGTACTAAATAATAAACATATTCCTGATAAATGTAATAATTGTATTAATTGCCCTTATATCTAATATTTACTGAGAAATTATTATATAGAAGAATAATTGCTCAGAATCATGTGCAAATTTGCTCACTTTATTCTTACTTCAAATTGATGAATTAAGTTAATATGCTTATTTTACAGTTAGAAAAATTGGGGATTATAAATATTATGTTATCCTACTCCCCTTAAAAATACGTTTGCTCTTCTATTAAGATGATATTTATCTACATTCAGGCCACATGATTATGTGGAAGTATTTTGTTACATTATGCATTATTGGAACATAATGCTCATACACAATCAAAAATTAATTCATTGATTCAGTCCATCTATGTTGTATAAATTGCTAAATACTGGGAATAACTTAATGAGTAAAGAACTATCCCTGATCCAGATGCATGTACATATTCTCAGTCACCCTTTTTTTTTTACAATTAGTAATAGAAATGATGTGCTACAGAATCACAAGGGAAGGAGTAATTTGTTCTGCTAAAAAGAGCAGATATTTTTCTTTAAGAGACTAGAACTTATCTAGATTTCAAGTTTTGGGCATGGGTGAAAGGATGGATTTGGCAATACTTGGCAGTCCAAGCAACGTGAGAATGAGAATATGGATCTGAGACTGACAATACATGGTGTATTTGGATAATGAACATGAGGTTCTATGGGGTTACTTTATACAGTGAGGTGTGAGGTGAGAATAAGGCTAGAAAGACTGATGGGGGTAAGCTGAGCACAACCTTTCAGCGATGACAAGCCAGTATGAATTGTATGTGATAGGCAATAGTAAAACATCAAAAGCCTTTTCTTTCATTTTTAGAAGCATTGTAATTAACAAGTATGGAGGATAGTAATGCAGTCCCAGCTGTAACGCTTTTGTCAGACTTGGAGAGAAATGTATGTAACTCGTAAAATCAGTGGGAAGGAGGAACACTATAAGCTGGAAGGAAATAAGATTGTTTTTAAACACTCTTGGCACAAAGAGATAAGAGTACTTCATGAGAACATTTTTTTCTTAGAATGTATTTATTTGTATATTATTAAAGTTTGAGAATTATTGCCCTGTCTTTTGTTTCATGCTGAATATGGATTTAAATTGACTTTGTGGCTGGGTGGGATGGCTCATGCCTATAATCACAGTACTTTGGGAGACCAAGGAGGGCAGATCACTTGAGCTCAGTAGTTCAAGACCAACCTCGGCAATATGGTGAAACCCTCATTTCTATAAAATATACCAAAATTAGCCAGGCATGGTGGTGCATGCCTGTAGTCCCAGCTACTTGGAAGGCTGAAGGTGGAAGATCACAAGAGCCAGAGAAGGCGAGGCAGTAGTGAGCCACGTTTACGCCGCTCAACTCTAGCATGAGTAATAAAATGAGGTCCTATCTCAAAAAAAAAAAAAAAAAAAAAGGAGAGAGAGGGCGGGGGGTTTCTATGAATGGCTTGGAGTCGTCCAGCATCTACAGCAGTAACATAGATATTCTAGATATTCAATCAAGTTTAGTGATTGCCTGGGAGCCTGTATGCCAATCCTTCTCTTACTCATTGAGCCAGAAATATTCAATTGCCTTAATTGTCCCTAATTCCTGAATAAATGAGATATATTATTGAAAATAATTTTTGTATTTGAAAAACATGATTTTCAAATGTGTGCTTTCTTTACTTCATCAAACTACAATATGCCCAAGTGTGTTTGTATTCTATGAACTAATATAAGCTATTTACAATATCACCAGTCTATGATCTTCAGTACTATAATCTATAGTCTCAGTTCCATGGTCCAATTTTATAGTAATTTTTAAATCCTCCAGTGTAATGTTATTAAAAACACTGCTTGATGCTCTGTCTGTGTTGCTTTTCTTCTGATACTCCATTTAATTATTAATTTCAGTAACTTGTGTTGGAAAGACTTGCATAAACTACTGTGAGTCCTCCAGTACACACATGATGTCTAGTAATCTTAAATTGTGGTGAAGGCAGTTTTAGTACGGAAAGAGTGGCTTCATTTACATTTCTGTGCTTCAGTTTTTTTCTGCTTTATAATATTCCAGAGAAACCATAAGTGATTTGTGAAAAATAATTGTTTTCAAACTTGTTATTTATTCTTTTAGTGAAGTACTGTTGCTGAACGCTGTTTTTTAAAATGAGTTACGTTTATTTATCTATCTCTGAAGTTTCTCTTAGGGTGAATATTTGTTGGAAAGATTGGTATGTCAGAACCTAAACACCAAAAGAGACATATTAAGACAGATCTTAACTTAAAAACCCTACAAATCCATGATTATATTTTCTGTTGTTTGAACAACAGAAAATTTGTACCCATTTATATATATGATCAGGGATACTATGATAATCAATTTTGGCTTTCATAACAAAATACTAAAATGTGGGTGGTTTATTTGAGAAGTATCCTATAGACACACTGAGAAATAATGTTTTACCAGATATCTGGGCATCCTTTACTCCATCAAGTTGATGCATAAAATTAACCATAACATTTATATATATGAAAATATATTTCTCACAATTCCAGGGATGGAATTCTGGGATTAAGGCACCAGCCTGGTTGCATTGGTGAGGGCCCTCTTCTGGGTTGCAGACTACTGACTTCTTGTTGCTTCACATGGTGAAGAGCAGAGAAAGCTTTCTGGGGTCTCTTTGATAAGGACACTAAACTCATTGATGAGAGTTCTGCCTCCATGACCTAGTTCTCTCCCATTTGCCCCATTTCCTAATTCTATAACTTTGGGGGTTAGAGTTTTAAAATATTCATTTGTTGATGATTATTAATAAATATTCAGTCCATCATAGATAAATAGTTATTCTCTACATTATTAAGAACTAAAAAGTAATAACTTATTCAAAGTGTATATATTTAGAAAATATAACCATGGATTTGTAGGGTTTTTAAGTTAAGATCAACTTTGAAGACAGCTAGTATATTTCCTGATTTTACAGCTGAAAAGACTGAGCAATGGTTTAGAGAAAAGTTTGATCAGGACAGTTTGTTACATTGGTATCGATTTAGAAAAACAGTGCAGACCTTCCCAATCGAAGATCAGTATTTTTTTCTCTCTTAGCACAGTGACTCTATAATTCCCTGAATTTAGACAATTTAGTGCAAGAAGTTGTGCCAAAGGTTTTAGAATAGCTGAAGGGATGAGAAAAAAGGTATACTCTAAAAAATTAAGTAAAAATAAATGAAACATGCTTTAACACAAGACCAATAATCTACTAATAGTTATTTCTGTTCAGAAACCTCTGAGCAACACTTTCTGCTCTTCTGTGGGATGCTGGCACTGCTATTGAAACGGCCTCATTGTCTGGAGTAACAGCTGAAGTTCCTTGTCTTATGGCCACAAAGAACAAGGACGTGAACACACAAGAAATGAGATCGTCAGCGAGTGTTTAATAGGTGAAGGAAAGAATAGCTCTCTGCTGCAGAGAGGAGTCCTGGAAAAATACGTTGCTGGATCCTTGGTGAAATGTTTTATAAATGAGCTGGTGGGGAGGCAGTGTCTGATTTACATGGGGTGTGAAAGACTGGTTGAACCGGGTGTATCATCTGCCTAGGGCAGGAATCTCCGGTAGCCCTCATCCTAATCTTTTATTATGCAGGTGGGTTCTCTGCCTGAGCTGCAATGTTGGCCATTTCTTTGGTCCTATACATGTGGTAACAAAAAGGGGACATGAAGCCTCCGAGTTGCACTGTTAGATATGCCTGGCCCCCAGGCAGCCTTTGTTTTTTCCTTTCCGATACTACGTTTTGCTCTTGTTGCCCAGGCTGGAGTGCAGTGGCTCAATCTTGGCTCCCTGCATCCTCCGCCTCCTGGGTTCAAGCTATTCTCCCACCTCAACTTCGCAAGTAGCTAGCTGGCATACAGGTGGAGGACACCAGACTCTGTAGGTTTTCGTACTTTTAGTAGACGGGGCTTCACCATGTTGGTCAGGCTGGTCTCCAACTCCTGACCTCAGGTGATCCACCCGCTTCAGTGGATTCTGCTGCCTAGATCTGCTCTACAGCCGTTTTCATTCTCTAAGTACCCCAAATTTGATTAAAATAACATTATTACAGGTGGATTTGGGAATAGAATGTGCCCTCGTAAGTTACAGCTCAGTGTTCTTTCTGCATTGTACCCATTCATCCAAGTGTGATACAACAGAATGATATAATTGTGTTAATTTAATCACTAATCTCTAGTAAGTTATTGAGTCAAACATTTAATGAACTATTCTGGGAGTTCTAACATTTCAATGAAGTATAATGTAGAGTACTATCTTCCCATTAAATATTTACATTCAATCTTTTATAATAGATAAATCAAGTATATGAATAACCAGAAAAGTAGCAGAATGTGCTAAGTGAGATAAAAACAAGTTTACTTTAATATTTTGAGTATTCAGAAAAGAGAATTAATTTGGAAAGACACAGAAAAAGCTCTATGATGAAACTTAATATTTATTATTTATGAACAATTTATCTTTTTTACTTTCTCACCAAACAGTAGAAAAAACAATGTGCTATTCCTTTAGCAATCCTATAAAGTCTAGTGGTAGTGCTATAGTTCATTCAGTTTAGGTATCGGCAGATATACATAATTTGGAAATTTTACAAAAGAAGCTGTAATGATTCTGAACTTTAAAGGAAAGTAATCATTTAAGTTTCTAAATGTATAGCTGAAATTCTTATAGAAAATAGATAATTTTAGTATGTTTTCACTACATTAAGTTGATAACATATCAAGTGCAAAAATAGATATTTTGTATATTGTAAGGTTTCAAAGCGAAGGTGAGGGCAAAGAAAGACACAGAGAGAGAGAAAGTTGGTGGCTCAACAGCAACACAGCTTTATTGAACAAAGGCCTGTGGACAGGGACACCAGCTAGCACTGGAGCCTGCCCCTGCTTACAGACTGGGCTTGTCATGAAATGGGCTGGGCATTGAGGCTAGCTGGTGATAAGGCAGGGATTTCCTTCAGTCAGGTGCTTAGGCCTGTGACTTGTGCGGCAGAATGTCCCAGCCCTGGTGAAATTTTCCACTCTGACTTGAGTCTGCAAAATGGCAGGGGTTTACAAAATGGCATAGCTTGGGCTAATATACGTAACATCTGAAACGATTATATACCCTCCCATTCAAAACTAACCATTTTAAACTAGTGCTGTGTATTCTGGGAAATACATAATTAAACTCCAAATTTTAGACAGATTTTCCTCTACTTACATAACACAGTGGATAGTAGGCATTTATCCAATACATGTGATGAATTTAGATAGCTTATATAGTTAATATGAAAAATTTAGATATTTAATGCATTCAAGTATATCACATTTATGCTAATGTGGTATGTCTTAGCCCCTACATTATTACATTTGATAACTCTACATTTGTTTAAAGCTAGTATACAGCATTTGCACAATGCGTACACACACATATATATTTTAAAGTCAGAATAATAAATTTAGAACTTATAGATTATCGCCATTGCATTAATTCTGGAAGTTTCAGTTTCTAAATAAGGGTTTCTGCAGTTTTTACCTGTTTACTTGACATTTCATAATTTGAAGTTGTTCCTTTCAGTAAGAATGGCAAGCAGAATTAACAAAGTAGACATGCTTTTCATTTAATTAATTTTATGTTAGACAAAAGACGGTGAATATTTAATTCTCTCATACCTTTTAAATTGTTAAATAATAGCATTTCAAGTTAAGCTTAAAGACTGACCTACACAAAAATGTTTTTATATAAACCCATGTTATTTTATTTTATAAACTAGCATGCATAATCTTCAAATTTTATTTTAAATATTATTAACTTCATCTCTTGTTGAAGAGTAATTAATTAAGGTAGTTAGTTTAGCTCATATAATATGGTAAAACCAATCCAAATACATCAATATATAAAATCTGATTTTAGAAGTACTTTTTTAAAATTGAGCACATACGTGACTTATATTAAATTTCATGAAAGTTACTCAATAAATTGGTTAGATGCTGCATTAACTCAGGTGCCTTAGATGCTTCCTTCAGTCTATATCTATATATATTCCTTGGTACTTTTAACTGTCCATTTAGACTTTGTTCTTTTTTTGAAAGGGAATCTCGTTCTATTGCCCAGGCTGGAGTGCAATGGTGTAATCAAGGCTCACTGCAACCTCTGTCTTCTGGGTTCAAGTGATTCTCCTGCCTTAGCCTTCCAGGTAGCTGAGATTACAGGCATGTGGCACCACACTGGGCTATGTTTTGTATTTTTAGTAGAGATGGAGTTTGCTCATGTTGGCCAGGCTAGTCTCGAACCTCTGACCTCAGATGATCCGCCCACCTCAGCTTCCCAAAGTGCTGGGATTACAGGTGTGAGCCACATGCCCAGCCTATCTATAATTTTTTCTGTTAAAATACCTCGATACCATTTGAGTTTCTAGAGTCTAGCTTTTTCATTTAAATAATTTACCAACTAGTGTGAGAGAGGCAAGTATTCAAATGATAGTAAGGAGCTAAATACTGATTTAATTGGTAAATAAACTAAAAGTTCTGGTCAAATTTATTGTTTGTCTTGCTGTAACACTGCACTTGTTGCTTTAATTTGTCTCATCAAGTTCAAGTAACGTGTCTGTGTCTATCTATTTTTATTTATTTATTTAGAGATGGAGTCACGTTATGTTGCCCAGACTGCTCTTAAACCTGGGCTCAAGCAATCTTCCTGCCTCCACCTCCCAAGTAGCTGGGATTACTGATGCACACCACCATGCTTAGCCTGTGCTTTTGTTAAATCCAGAAGTGAAAACAGACAGATGTCGAATGCATGGTAAGTTAAGAAGAAGTCCATTTTAACCTATACTAAAATAACACTAAGCCACAATTTCTAATGTGAAATAAAATTGGAATTAATCTTTTCTTATCATCATAACTTGTTTTATTGTTCAATGTAAATGTATTGCTTCTGACGTATAATGTCACAGAAGCAGCAAAGACAGTATAATAAAATTGATTTATGCTTTTCATGTTTCCTTTCTTTAAAGGAGTTTCTTCCAGAAGGAGACACTTCAAAAAGTAAAATCATCGTATATTAAAAACTTCAACTTAAAAAGTATTCAGTAACACCCTACCTCTTTCATATAAGTGCCCTGAGGTCAAGAAAGTTTAATTGATTTTCTCAAGATTACAGAGTTAGTGTCAAAAAAATTGGAAATGAAACTTGGGATGAAAAAAATGCCTCTCCAACAGCATGTATGAGTAAGATACATGTAAAATAGGTAGGGGAGTGAGGGAAGATAATGAAAAAGTTATAGTTGGAAGATGTCTTTTTAGTTTCATTTCATTGCCAGTTCTCTTAATAACTTGTGAGGCTTTGAAATTGGTAAACCAACATTTATGGAGGCGACAATGCAATGCAGTTGATTGCTAGTGTCATGGAGCAATGCCCCAGAGAATAATTTCTGAGTAGAAAGGTTTGTTTCAAGTAGCATTCAATATATAGAGCATATTTTTTCCACCTAGAGCTTCCACCACACAGAGAGAACAGTCTAGTATCTTGGTTATAATCATTTTAAAAGTACATAGTAAAGATGAGAAAGTATTTTACATTTATTAAACAACTAATACGGGCCAGGCACAATGTTAAATGTCTTACATATTTCATTGCGCAAAAACACCTTTAATAAGTTCGACATTTCCCTTAAACTTTGCCTCTACTCTTTGTTTTCTTCATCATCAAACATCCTTATGTAGTCCTCAATTCATCCTGTCCAAATCTGTTTGCAATTAACTTTAATCTGCCTTCTGTTCACATTTATTGCATTAATATTAGTCTTCAGTTTCCAGTTATGCACTTCTCATTGTTAATAACGGCACGCATGTGGCTGAATAAAGCAGCACATTTACTGTCTGACCTCATGTTATGCAACTTCCAGATACTGTAACCACATTTGGTTTCCATCGTCAGTGGAAAACACCCTTTTTGCCCACCATAATTTGATCTTTTCTTGTTTTTTTCCTCCAGTCATACTACTCCATTGAGCATTTAAATATTAAAATGCTAGGGCCACTTCTTTACATATAGATATTCCCTACAAGATACTTTCTCATGACTCCAAATATCATCTACATATCTCTTCTGAGATTCAGATATGCATATCAATATTTTTGTTTATTTGTATTCTGATCTCTAAATTGAGACCAAATTCATGTATTCTCCGAACATGTATTTTAACTTTCTCCACCTCAATGTGCCTCCCGTCAACACTCTTTGCTCACTAACATGGTGTCACCCTTCAATCATCCTCTGCTGAGACAGTGAAATATAACCTCACCTGGTCAGCCCCTCATCCATCCTTCTAAATATTTCTCAATGGAGTAAGATTATTCCATATTAAATTAGATCATGTCACTTTTTCCCCGCCTGAACATCCATTGATCTTCAAATAAACTGTAAGTTGTTTTTTAAGCCTAAAAATCTATAAATGGTCTCTACATATCCATATCTTCCTTTTATTACGGTGAAGCTACACACGCTTTATTGCAGCTTCTTAAACAAGTCACTTTTTTCCTACTCCTAGAATGATAATATTTATTCTGTTTGAAGATTTCCTTGTTCTTCTTGAGGTTTGCTCTTTCACACCCTTCAGATTTAAATCTTCAGAAGATTATCTGGCTTCTGAAAGGCTGCTACACATTAGTCCATGTGAAATAGATTTTCCTCACATAATTCTATTTCTTAACAATCTGTTTATTCCTGTTTTATAATGCATTGATATTTGTAATTAATTTTTTGTCTTGTTCACTTCTTTGTTATCTGCTGCCAAACTAGATTTCAAAAAAGCAACTTACAGATAGTGGAAGTATATACTTGTTATTCACTCTAACATCTTCCACACCTAGCTGGCAAACACACCCTAAATTAATCCCGGATGACTCCTATTCTTCTATAATCTCTTTACCTAAGTTTCCTTAATTATCATCAGAACCTAAGACTTGTTTCTAATCAATAGAAGAGGCAAAGATAATAGGATGTCACCTCCATGATTCTGCTACATTATGTAAGACTCTGTATTAGTAGACTGCAATGGGAGCTCCTCTTTCTGGTCTTGAAGAAGAAAACAGCCTTGTTGCTGACTGCTTGTGGAGAAGGCAATGATACAGGGAAATGTGAGTCACCTCTAGGCTGTAAGAGTGATCTACAGAAAACAGCCTGTAAAATGCTGGGCTCTCAACCTTACAGCTGCAAGGAAACAAATTTGGCCAACTCCCTATATGAGTTTTGATGTGAATTACTCCCTTACTGGGTGTCTAGATGAGAAGGCAGTCCAGCTGACATCTTCATTACAACCTTGTGAGACCCTGAGAAGAGAACCTGCTTCATAGTAGGGGTAAGGTAATGTATTTGTGTTCTTTAAGGCTGCTAGGTTTGTGGTAATTTGTTATGCAGTGTGATGGTTAATGTTGAGAGTCAACTTGATTGGAATGAAGGATGCAAAATTGTTCTTGGGTGTGTCTCTGAGGGTGTTGTCAAAGGATATTAACATTTGAGTCAGTGGCCTGTGAAAGGCAGACCCACCCTCAAGCTGGGTGGCCACAGTCTAATTAGCTGCCAATGTGGCTAGGATAAAAGCAGGTAGAGGAACATGGGAAGATAAGATTGGCTGAGTCTTCTGGCCTCCACCTTTCTCTGTTGCTGGATGCTTCCTACTTTCAAACATCAGACTCCAAGTTCTTCAGCTTTGGAACTTTTGGACCTTCAACCATAGACTGAAGCCTGCACTGTTGGCTTCCCTACTTTTGAGATTTTGGGACTCGGACTGGCTTCCTTGCTTCCCAGCATGAAGAATGCCTATTGTGGGAAATCACATTATGATCCTGTGCGTCAATACAACTTAATAAACTCTCCTTTATATATACATCTAACTTATTCGTTCTGTCCCTCTAGAGAACTCTAATACATGCAGCAATAGAAAATTTGTACTATCTAAGTTGCCCTTCAGAGGTAATTGACCAATGTTTACGAAATATTCTATGCATTACCTCTAAATCTACCTAGATTGAAAGGCCATGAATTGGTGTCCATTGTTTGTTATTAATATATATGTTTTTCTCATAAAGTGTTTTGATGTTATTATTTAAAAACTGAGTATCAGGGAAATAATCTAACCCTTTTCTAATAACATTTGCCACCAAATACACATTTTGAGTGATATCATATCATTGCCAATAATTTAAAATAAAGTGACATTTACTGATGTCATACTTTTGTCAAGTAATTAAAAACAAGTGACAAAATAGATTTTAAGAGACTCTAAATGTCTGTTATTCCTATATACTGCAGTTGTTTATGGGAACACAATAGAGTGGCTTTTCCAAAGGAAATCTGTCTTGCAATATCTGTGTGAATTGGCTAATTTTTGTTTTAGGTAGTATCTCTAGAGCCATGAAATAATACTTGTTTCTTAATCAATACATCTATCCTTATTTAAAAATAAAGATTTTAAAAACTGAGGCCACCAAACGTAAGTTAATGTAATAAATAGCTATTTGGTTAGTGTGTTTTCAATTTTCAATCTTCCAAAATTTTGTGGAGGGAGAATAAATGGTCAATTAAAAAGTAAGTTAATCAAGACATTTTAAAATAATTTTCAGAAAAACTGTTCAAACCGTATTAAAATCAGTAAACTGATTACCTCTAGTCAATAAAGTAAGACTTTCTCTCTCTCACATTAACTGCTCTTAGATTGGAATACTCAAAATGAAAAGCAAATTGCAAAACTGACATTTAGAACTCAGCTCGGCTACAGCAAAGATGTGCAAAGTGAAATAGAAAATGAAAATGAGTGAAGGGTTGTTTTTATTGATCTCAGAGAGTGTATTGTATTGGCTGTTTTAGCTTTGAAATATCTTTTCAAAATTGATTGTATTACTCTTGTTGAGGTCAGGTAGACAAGCTGGCCAAAGACTAAAAAATCTCAACCAAAGGATTTATTTTCTCTTATATGTATAAGATTCAATCTCAATAAAAGAGAAACTACAAAAGGAAATTTGAATATGAAAATAGAAAAAAAACCTGCATATATGTAAACTCAATTTCCAAAAACCTTAAGAAAGCACACATTAAAAAAATCTGCTGTTATGATGAAGATGTCATTAATAAGGAAATAAGGCTATTTTTTCTATTTATGATGTTTATGTAGAAAGTCATATATATATATATATATATACATACACACACACATACACATTTGTATATATGAAATATCATATTGCATTGGGGTCATGAGGGAAAACATAGAATATTGAATATAACATTTATATTGTCAAACTTTTCAAACACTACTTCAAAAACATTTGCTTCATGAACTTTCATTACTACCATGCTGTTCTATGACTTACTAATTCTCTGTTTGTCAAATTTTTGTGGCGGTCTCTTTTTCTTCAAATACAATCCTGGGTAGGTACTCTAATATGTGAAAGTGGTAAAAATGACACTGCTTTAGTAGAAATATTAGTGTTTAAATGAAGTGACTAGCAGTTGCCTTCATTCCAAAGTGACCTCTGGATTTTGGAGACTGTGCAGTTTATTTTGTAAACAATTATTTTCCAGCACTCAGCTTATCCCTAACATTTGTAAATAAATTGCCTTTTCTTTGCATTAGCTGTCTCCTCAATTTGATTGTAATTCTCTGTAAACAAGAACCAAGTCTTCATGTGCAATTGTCATAGCATCTGAAATCTGGATGAGGCCTGAGAGTACTTTCATAGTAACTAGACATCTCAAACTTCAGGAGGTGAACATACACAGAGAATAAAACAGCATTGCACTAAGTGCAAATTGGCACCATCAATGTAATTAAACATATTCACTCTCTTCTTCAGCTCTCTATCTTCTTCCTCCCCATGATTCTCAATCACCACTCATGTCATGTACCTTGCAGAAGAAATATTTTAGTGCACGATTTACCTTTCTTATCTGTGAATTGTTTACTTATGCATCTACTTGAGTGAGCTCTGGATTATCCAGATTAAGTATCATTTCTGGTTATGTCTGTGAGGGGGTTTACAGATGAAATCAGTAATTTAATCAGTGGACTCAATAAAATAGATTGCCTTTCCCAATGTGGTTGGTCATTACCCAATTGTTTCAGGGTGGGAATAGAATAAAAAGTCACAGGAAGAAGGAATATGTCCATTTTTGCTTACTTCTTGGCTGCTTATTTGAGCAAATACATCAATATTTTGTTGCCTTTGCACTGGGTTTATGCCATCACTTCCTCTGGTTTTCAGGTATTTGGATTCAGACTGAAATTACTACACCTGCTTTCCTGGGCCTCTAGCCTGTAGATGGCAGCTTTTGGGACTTCTCAACTCTATATTCAAGTGAGCTAAAGCCTCATATTAAAGACTAAATTCATCTCTCTCTCTCTCTCTCTCTCTCTCTCTCTCTCTCTCTCTCTCTCTGTCTCAAAGAAGATGGCCAACTAAATGCAGCTGAAAAGCACCTCTGCCACCAAGAGAAATCAAATATCAAGTAAGCTATCACACTTCAAACAGATCTTTTGAGCAAAAATAGAATTAATATAGAGGCAATGCAGACATTCTCCCAAACATGCTCTGACTTTGCTCAGCTCAGAGGATCAGCAGTTTCATGAGGTGTTGTGGGTTCCCTGCTGACTTGACTATCAGCTCGGGAGAGTGCAGTCCACTGAGGCCTGCCTAAGGAAACAGAGTCATGACACCAGTGATTGGAGGTACTTCCCTCAAGACCCAGGAATGGACCTGGTGAGGGGGTTATCTCTCAACCTGCCATTTCCTCAGTACGTTGCTGAATGTACTTGGAAATACAAGAGACATGATGCTAATGACAAGCCTATTTGCCAGCCCTTAATCTTAAGCACTGTTTACTGTATCATAGCCTGAATTCAATAATCAGTCAAAACTGAATTCCTTTAGCCCTCAACACCTGTGAAACCGAATGCAGAAAACTAGCCACAGCTTAGGAATTGTACAGACTTTCACCCCTTGAGAGCACTCAGAAATGAAACCAATCAACTTTACACAACACATGCCTCCATCAAATGCCCAAGAGAAAAAAAAGTGAAGCAGAAAACCCACTCAAATGGTCATTTACAAAACAAAAAGCAGCATGAGCCCCTCAAATGAGAAGAAATCAGTGCAGAATTCCAGACATTCATAAAGCCAGAGTGGTTCTTTGCCTCTAAAGAAGCACATTAGCTTCCCAGCAATGGATACTAACCAGATTAAAATGTCTGAAAAGACAGACACAGAATTCAGAATCTGGAATAGAAGTTCAAAGATATTTAAGAAAAAATTAAAATCCAATCCAAGAAAGACAGTAAAATGATTCAAGAGGCGAAAGATGGCAAATCCATTTTAAGAAGGAACCACACTGAATGTCTGGGTTTTAAAAATTTACTATAAGAATTTTAAAATATAAATGGGAGCCTTAACAACAGAATAGACAAAGCTGAAGAAATAAGACTAGTCTTTGAATCAACCCAGTCAGATAAAAATAAAGAAAAAAATTTAAAAATGAGCAAAGCCTCTGACAAATATGAGATTTTGTAAAGAGACTAAATAAACTTATACGTTATTTGAGCTCCTAAGAGATCAGAAGGAAGAGTAAGCAACTTGGAAAACATATTGGAAGATATAATCCATGAAAGTTTCCTCATTCTTGCTAGAAAGGTCATCATGCACATGACAGAAATTTAGGGAATTCCAGCAAGACACTATACAAGACAGCCATTCCCAAGACACATGGCCATAAAACACTGTAAGATCTATATGAAAGAAAAATATCTTAAAGGCAGCTAAAGATCATTTACAAAGGGAAGCTCATCAGGCTAACAGCGCATTTCTCAGCAGTAACCTTACAAGACAGAAGAATTTAGGGGCTATTTTCAGCATTCTTAAATAAAAGAAATTCCAACGAAAAATTCATATTCCACCAAACTGAGCTTTATAAGCAAAGTAAAACTAGCATCCTTCCCAGACAAGCAAATGTTAAGGACATTTATTTTTACTAGACCAGGCTTACAAGAGATATTTATGGAAGTTAGTAACATGTAATGTTTAAAAAAAAGAAGACACCTATTCTGACAAAAACACACTTACATACATAGCCCACAACCCTATAAACTACACAATTGAGACTACAAACCAACCAGCTAACAACAGCACAACAGGATCAAAACCTCACATATCAATCTTAACTTGGAATGTAAATGGTCTAAATGCACTACTTAAAAGGTAAAGAGCAGCAAGCTGAATAAAAATTAATAATAAGACCCAGCTCAAGGTAATGAGATAGAGAAAGATCCATTACATGAATGGAAAACATAAAAGAACAGGGATTACTATTCTTAAATGAAATCAAAGAGGCTTTAAATCAATGACAGTAAAAAAGAACAAAGAAGGGCATTACATAATGATAAAGGGTTCAATTCAACAAGAAGACTTCACTATCCTTAATATATATGCATCCAACATTGAAGCACTCAGATTCATAAAACAGGTACTTCTAGACCAACAAAAACACTCAGACAGTTATGCAATAATAATGGGAGACTTCAATACCTCACTGATAGCATTAGATAAATCTAGGCTGAAAATGGACAAAGAAATTCTAGACTTAAATTTGAAACATGACCAATAAGACCTAATACATATCTACAGAATACTTCACTCAACAACCACAGAATATATATTCTTCCCATCAGCACATGGATCATACTCTAAGATTAACCACATTTGGGTCATAAAGTGAATTTCAATAAATTAAAAAATGTCAAAACCATACCAAATATATTTTCAGACATTAGTGGTATAAAAATAGAAATCAATACCAAGAAGATCTTTCAAAACCACACAATTACATAGAAACTAGACATCTTGCTACTGAATTGTTTTGAAGTAAACCACAAAATTAAGACAAAAATCGAAAAACTCTAAATAATTAACAAAGACAGACCATATTAAAATCTCCAAGATGTTAAGAAGAAAGTTTATTGTGCTAAAAACCTCTACATCAAGAATTTATTAAGATCTCAAGTTAACAATCTAATACAGCTCCTAGGGGAAATAGAAAAATAAGAACAAACTAACCTTAAACCTAGAGGACAAAAAGAAAGAATTAAATCAGAGTAGACTGAAGGAAACTCAGACCCGAAAAGACATACAAAGGATCAAAGAAACCAAAAGTTGGTACTTTGAAAGTATAAACAAGGCCAAGAGACCACTATGTAGATTAGCCAAGAAAAAAAGAGAAAAAACTCAAAGAAACAAACTCAGAAGTGACAAAGGTGACATGACAACCAATCTCAGAGAAATGCAAAAGATCCTCAGAGACTATTATGAACACCTGTAGGCACACAAACTAGAAAATCTAGAGGAAACTGATGAATTCCTAGTCGTCTATGACAAACCCACAGCCAGAATGACACTGAAAGAGCAGAAGCTGAAACTATTCCCCTTGAGAACTGGACAGCAGTAATGTTCTAGCTGACTGCCAAACCAAAAATACAATTCCATTTATAACACCGATACAAAAATAAAATATTGAGAAATACGTCTATCCAAGGAAGTGAAAACCGTCTTCAAGGAGAATTATAAAATGCTGCTGAAAGAAATCATAAATGACACAGACAAATGGAAAACATTCCATGTTCATGGATAGGAAGAATTAATATCATTACAATGGCCATACTGCCCAAAGCAATCTACAGATTCAACGCTATTTCTATCAAACTACTAATACTAATTTCCACAGAATTGGAAAAAAAAAAACTATTCTAAAATTCATATGGGACCAAATAAAATCCCAAATATTCAAAGCAATCCTAAGCAAAAGGAACACAGTCAAAGGTATCACATTTTATGACTTCAAACTATAATACAAATTGTAGTAAACAAAACATTATAGTATTGGTACAAAAACAGACACAGAAAATATTCCAAAAAAGTTGATCCTGTTGTGGAAGAATGAGATGACCACAGCTGTAGCACCAATGTTGGGATAAGGCACTTATGTTGAAGTCAGAGGGCACAGAATGAGAAATAAGAATTATCACTTTAATAATATCATTGAACTGCCAAATTAGCCACCATCTTTTCTCAAAACTCTTAGTAATATGACACAATATATTTTTTCTGAGACTTCAAATTTGATGAAGTAGAATTTTCTGTTTTATGTAGGTAAAATCAACAGATACCATAATCTAGCAGGTATATGCTTTAAGTGTTGACTAGAGCAGACATAATTTTTTTTTTTAGATAAAGATACGCCAAATGCACTAGATAGTTTAAAAACAGCAGATGTTGTATTATTTAGTTTGTCAAATGGCTATTTTGATAATATGGAAGGTATTTTATTTCTAAAAAAAATAAAATAAAAATAAGAAAAATATATTGATTTTGAGGACGCTTGATATCATACTGAATCCAATGAAGAGTTGAAAAATGTTTCCCAGGAAATAATTATCACACACTGTTCTAGGCAATTTATTTAAGACCTTTGATGAGCATCCTTCTTTAATCTCTATCATTCATATAATTTGTCTCAGTCACAATCATTAAAATTTTATTTTAAATTGCCAGGTGAGAGAGCTCAATTCACCCATATTGAGTTAGTTTTCTTTCCTTACTCCAATTACTGTGGTCAAAAACTTAATTAACCTTACTTGAATTTCACAATGTTCTATGAGAGCAAAGATTTAACTATATTATAGAAAATCTAAGATATCTATGGTTACATTATTAAAGATTTTCTTTTGGGATCTATTTGTAGACCACAAACATACTATAAAACACAGTAAGGATAAATGCTTTCATAAGAAGAAAGGGGGAGAATAGAAAGAAAAATCGGCAAAGCATACTTAAAATACTATTGTGAAAGTTTTATAAATTTTAGCAGAGTATATTATTATATTAAATAAAACAATGAATTTGTAACAATATATTTAATAATCTAATAAGAAGTATTAAATCATTTTTTCTTCTAAAAATATGTTTTCTAAACTATTACCAGAGTGATCTTGATAATGTCTTAGAAGTGCAAATACCTTTTGTGATTAAAATATTTTTGTGATTTCCTGCAGCTCAAAAGATGTGAAAGATGAACTCATTTCCAGAGACAGAGACATATCTAATGTCTTGGAATTTGCTGTCCTCTTTAACCTCATCTGCCATTATCAAGCCAAAAAAAGTGGGAATCATTTAGAGTTGTAAAAAGGTAAACCCAGAATTCTATATCCAATGAAAATATACTTTATGAAGGAAAGTTAAAGATTTTCTCAGATTAATGAAAACTAATAGAAGTTAATGTCAGTATATTTGCTCTATAAGAATTGCTAATAAAAAAAAGAGTTTTTAGTTGGAAGAAAATGATATGAGAAGAAAACCTGGAATATCAAGGATTAAGAACAATAGAAATGTTAAGGATCAAGTTAAATATAATAGGCAGCTTTTCTGCTCTATAATTATTTGAAGTGTGTATAACTATTGAAACTGTAATGAAATAAAATTTTTAGCAGATAAATATATGTATCTAGTATATATAGTATATAAAAATGTGTATGTATATATACTGCATATATATATACACACACACACAAACACAAATAATGTACAAAGGAACTATATACAAAGGAGTGAAAGTAATAGGATCTTTTTAATTTCAAGGTTACTGCATTCTACTTGATGTAGTAAAATACAGATTATAAATAAAATGTGAAGTATGCATAATTCTTAGAACAACCCCTAAAATGTTTGATTCAAATTTAGCCTGAAAAGGAAAAGCAAGACAATCATATGTATATGTGTGCCTGTATAAATATACGTATATTTACATTATTACAATGAGTGTAGGTCATTACATTTTAATATACTTTGTTGTTAGATTTATTATTTTCTGGTTGTACCCTCTCTTTATTAACTAATTAAATGTAATTAGTTATGTTCACTATCAATTTATTTTTTATTAATAATTGAATTTAAATTAATATTTGCATATTAAATATTAGTTATTAAATTTTAATTATTTTTAATTATTAATTTAATATTAATTATTAATAAACATGTAGGTAGCTAGTAAAAGAACTTCAAAATACAAGATGGAGAAGCTCACAAAATTGAAAGGGCAAATTTATTGATCTATAATTACAAATGTATGCTACGACATTTTTCTCAATAATATATAGAATAGCAAACAGAAAATATATAATAAAAAGCCAAAATGTAGATGAATTTAATGGTGCCATCAGTCAAGAAATACAATTGACATGTGTAGAATGCTTCACCAAGCAACAAAACATGCACTTTCTTTATACTCCAAGCTTAAACATTTAAAAGAATGGAAGAAAAAAGCTTCCAATATATTCTCTGACCATAATGGAATTAACAGAAAGGTAATAAAAATATATTCAATCACTTTGAAATAAAACAATCTACTTCTAAATAATTCATAGGTCACTGTGCATAATTAGAAAATACTTTGAACTGAACAAAGATAGAGCTATAGCATATTAATATTTATGATTAATATTTAGGTAAATTTTGTATTATTAAATGCTTATATAGAAAAGAAGAAAAGTCTGACATCAATAATCTAAGCTTCCACCTTACAAAACTAGTAAAGAAAAGCAAAATACACCCATTTGCAAAATGAAGAGAGTAATCAAAATGGAAGCAGAAATAAGATAAATCGAAAACAGAGAAACACTTCCGAAAATATCAATAAAATGGATGACCTTCTGACAAATGAATACAAAGAAAATGAGAAGATACAAGTTGATAATATGAGGAATGAAGGATGGGATACTACTACAAACCTACAGGCATTAAAAGTCAATAATTAAAAACAGAAATTAATGAATTATTTTTAGACATCCATATACTACCAAAAGTCACTAAAGATGAAATGAATAACCAGAATTGTCCTATATCTAGTAATGCAATTAAAATTACAGTTTTAAATCTTCCCAAAAAATCCTAGCAAGCTAGTTTCCATAATGGCTGTGTTACTTAGTCTCAGTGCCTAGGGAGTTAGTGTATAATAATCTTTCTCCCTCGGAAGTAAGTCTTTTTAAAAGTGTGTTTGTTCATTTACGTTTTTTTGTCATTATCTTTTGCATTCTTCCCCCTACCTTTCCACAGTGATTCTCCACCAATCCCCTAAGGGTAGTAGTACTTGCTATTATTTCCCCACACATCAAGGCTTTCATATTATAGTAAAGACAAGAAAGAAATGTTCTGGTAAAATTTTTGCCCCTTTCCAATAGTTGCTTTTTTAGACTGTTCTGCTAGTCCATATTCAGTCTTCATTAGTATGTCATCTTTTATAGCTCAACTCTTACTTGACCTCTCCCTTTTTAGGCACCATCTCTCTTTGGGTTTTGAACCATTTGGTTGCTCCGTAAACTCACGTCTCTGAAGGGTTAAAAATTGTGAACTTAAATGTTGTCCTTTTTTTTTTTTCTTTTTGTCAACACAAGGATAACTCTGTTTCCACTACTGTATATTCTATGGTAAAAGTTTGAGGCTGAACCTCTTTCTTGTATTAATATATTTTGTATATCTTTCTCTACTTATAAACGAAAGTCTTCATTTCTGTAGTGTTATATAGTATTTATTAATACAGGTCTATAGTACGTAAAAACCATTCTGTGAGTGATGGACAGTATTCTTTCTCAATTTTTAAATCAAATATTGATACTATAGATGTCTTTTGAAATATCTCTGCATGATTATCTCAATAGAATAAATATATTGAACTTAGGATGTTGGTATCAACAGCCCAACTTATTGTCCCAAAATAAAAGTCTAATTAATAATGTATCTCTTTTAATACAGCCTTTCAATTATTTTCCTTAAACTCAAATTAAAATGTTTTTACTATTTTATATGTCTATATCCAACTTAATTCTCTAGCATTATCATCTTCTATTTCATCTACAATAGTATTCTATCAATAATATAAAAATAACTCAATGGTTCCTTTTTAGAACAAGAAGTCTTCAAATCTTATGCTATAATACAATTTTAATCCCACAAAGATTTCCTCCTAGAAAATTGATTCTGTATTTATGCTTATTGTTCTTATTGTGAATAGACATAAGAAACAACTAGGTGAAAAATTAGTCTAATATACTGTGATACTGATATTTAAGGCATGTCCATTATGTTATTCAAATAGATTTATGTAATGATCATCTGTTTACTGATAGAACCAGAAAAAGTTTATTTTCTTTCTTTTTCTGAATTTATTTACTTATTTTATTAGATGATGGGAGAATTATAACTTATCACTTTTCCGTTTCTGTTTTGATTTGCAGGAAGTCTTAGTCAAATTTTGTGTTCCAAATTATAATGCCAACCTAGATTTTGTTAATACCTCTTTCTATAAAATTATTGACCAACTACACTATTCAAGACACTATGTTATTTATAGCATGGATAAGTGAGTACCACTCTAATCTTTTGTTCTTGCAGTACTTTTTTACCATTAGCTTGGGGAAAAATGACTCAGAAATGAAGCAATGGGATACAATATAATGCATAAGAGTTCAGGAAAATGAATTACTATGACCTGGACGAATTTTTAAGCATATTATCAGTTTTCATATTTCATGGTACATACATTAAGAAGAGAGGATGAGATTAGGAATAAGAAACATGAGAATATGAGCATGTCCAAGACATGTTTGAAGGACCATGAGATGACTTTTTATTCTTATAAGTAAAAATTTTAAAAATAAAATATGATTTGGCTTTGGTTATAATTAATAAAAATTACTTGTTATATTAATAAGATTTCAAGGACCAGGATCTTATAAAGCCAAGCGCTGTTAATTATCAAAGCACTAGGCTATCATTTATCAATAAGATAATATAGAGGAAGGTATAGAACATATGTACTCAAGAGATTATGAAAGCACAGAGAAATAGGGCTAATTATAGGTAAGATACTTTAAATACTTACTGCTCTAATTCTTATTATCTTCAATAAGGCAAGGCAAGAGATTTTCTACTTCTTTATTGCAAGTTACTAATTGGAATTAGTTTTCAAATACTAAAACTACATTTGCAATTTCAGAGGAAACTAAACTCTTCTAGAAGCACAGAAAATATATTTTTCTCTTTTAATCTATAGAACGCATATGATGCATAAAAGGTAATTTGTGTATCAAAATGGTGAATGTGTTAAATCAGACTCTTGCATAATCAAGTATGTTGACTCTGAAGTCAACTTAAGAAAACTCAGATTCCTTAAGTTCCCTTGCAGACCACATTTTACAGAGTGCTTTACTGATTAAAACACAAAGACAACACAGTGCTTTGATTGATGGACTGATTGCTTTCAAATATGAAGACGTATGACAAAATGTATAAGCATTAGTTATATGACTAGTGGTAAACCTGGCAACCCCAGGATAAGACATTTTGGCATCCTCACATATGCAGAAATATTCAACAGAAGTATAACACTGAAAACTAAAGATATTCCTACCATTTGTACCTTTGCAGGAAAAGCTGAGAGGATCATCCTTTTTAGATATGAGCTACCAGTGATCTCAATTCCATAAATTGCATAAGAAAAATAAATAAAAATTGCCATAAATATGTCATAAGTGAGATACAAACTAGTTAATATAAGATTTCATTTCCTATGACAATTCAAAATATCTAAAACTACCCCTGTGTGTGCAACATTTACCTGGACATGGGTAGTAGCTTTCACCTTTGTAATGGCAAAAATAAATGTTTAGCTGCACCCATCCCCACACTGTGTATTGCACATCAGGCTTGTTTCAATCAGTTATTTTAGTTTCTTTCAATTATACTATTTTCTAGCCCCATTTGTTATGGTGTCTTTGTTGCCCTTAGTTTAAATTCATCATTGTGAATATTTTAAAATATCACTTTGGTGTCAGTCAGAGTGACATGATCTATAGAATATATCAAAATGAAACTTGCATAATGAAATACTCTGGACGAAATGGTCTGTGGGACACAAATGTAGATTTTCTTGAATATAAATGTATAAACTGTTTTCTAATATGGATTTTATACAATAGGTTTAAATGCCCAACATTTCTGAAGAGGCTAATTTGGAATAGGAGCTAGGCTAGATGACAGTCCACAGATATAAAACAAGCTTCCCTGTGCTGAGAGTATATGAGGTTATAGAAGAAAAGACCTCATGCAAATGCAAGAGAAGGGTACAATAGCACTGTGTTATTGGTACTTGGGGGAAAGCAGCTTATTATGCATAAGTGAATGGGTGGCTTGGGGCAAGGTTCCAGGTAAGAATGCTCAGAAAGGTATCTCAGAGAAAGTAACACTGGAATTACCCAGAAGAATTATAATTTTAAAAAGACAAGAAAGAAAAGAGCATTTTGGACAGAAAGAACACTAGTGTCCCTGATGCATTGGTGATAAATGCACAATGATAAAAAGGTGATGTTGGTATTTGCACACATGACACAAATTAAGATTGTTGAAAAATAAAATATCCAATTTGCAAACTCTTTGCTAAATAACAGCAGCAGTTCTCAGAATAATGGTTCTTTTCTCTGAATATGACAATTCTAATTGTTTTCTTGATTATTTTAAAAATTCTATAGTGATTAACGAAGAATCATTAGTGAATTCTCACTAAATATGAGCCAAATGTCTTACTGTACTATTTTCTAAGTTTCTTCATGATAACAATATTTTCTACCTCTCTTCAGAAATTGTACACCTTTAACATTGTTGCGTATACAACATTTTCAATTTTTAATAAGATTCTTGTTTAAAATAAAAGACATGGTAAGGGAAAAGTGACATTTCTAACCTATTTCAAAATCTATTTTACCTTCATCTGTTACCTGTATTTTATTATTAATATAAGTTTCAGTTTGCAAAGCAATGCATTTAAAAATATTCCTCCCTTGCACTTCTTTCTTTATTATATAAGTAACATGGAGGAAAAAATTCAAAATGAAAGCCTCCTTTTACCAGATTTTTTTTTTTTTTGAACTGCAATATCTTTCTTTTAGCTGTGCTGAAATTCATTAAAGTGATTGTGCTAGAGGATTTGGCAGAGTTAATGTCAGGCTTTATCAGTGTAAATTTTGTAAAAAAAAATAATGCTGTGCTTTGTCTAAGAACTGACATTTTATGTATGATTAAAAGCTAACGTGATTTAGTTTGGAATGAGAATTATGGAACATATTGTGTGAAAACAGATTCATGCCATAAAATGTTTTAAATGAAAAAAAACTTTGGTGTCATGCTTCTTTCTCTTAAAGTAATGTGTTGATTTCTAATTCCCTCTCTCTAACCCTCCCTTCCTCTCTTAAGATGTGAATGCTTAAATTAGATAAATTCAATTATGCTGCAATTTGTCTTTTGCCTTTCGAAAAACTAATTAGAAGTTATTGAGTTAAAAACTGTTAGTGAATTCAAAATGTATTAGAACTGTGGAATTGAAGACACTGCTGGATACATAAACTTTCTGACTTGTAATCTGCCCACGCATATGTTGTTCATTGAAGCAAATATATCCATTATAAGAATGGCATATACATATCTAAATATTTTAATGATTAGCTGAAATGAGTCTAGGAATGGAAGTGGAATGAAAAGTTTAGGCAGAGGCAGCATTGTGTATATCAACTTTCTGACTTCTGCACATGCATATGTTACTCACTGAAGCAAATATATCCATTATAAGAATAAGAAATACATATCTAAATGCATTAAGGATGAGCTGAGGGGAGTCTAGGAAGGGAAGTGGGATAAAAACTTTAGACAGAGACAACATTGGATAGTGAGTTCTATTTATTTATTTATTTATTTATGCCATTTGTTGAGTTCCTAGTGTGTGTGCATCTCACAGATGCATAGTCTAGGAACAGAATAATGAACTCACAGAGCATAGGATCCATTGGAGGAGACTTAATAAAAATAATATTTTAGGCTGTTGGCCATGCCTCATTTTTATGACAAAAGTATGGAAGCTTTGTTTCCTTACCCAGTGCATAGCTTCATTGAAATTTCCACAGAAGGAACATGCCTCAAAACACGAGGTAAGCATGAAGATGTTTTAAATGTCAGGCATGTGTGACACACATTAAAATGATACTAAATCTCTTCTAGTCCGAAGGAGCCCAGACTCAAGAACACTAAAGTCTTGCTCAGGTGTTTTGTTTTCTATAGTTTAAAAAAATTATCTTCATATGGAAATATGGTACTCATATATTTATTAAAATATCATATTTATCAATTTTGACAAACTATAAAGTAAACGTGTAACAAACAATTATACTATATAATGAGTGAGAATTCTGAGTTTTGGGTAATAGAGAAGGTTACGGAAGAAATGATATTTAAAACTTGCAGGAAGAGCCTTTGAGAAAATCCAGAGTAAAATGGACAACTGTGCTTTGAAGGAACTGATAGAAGACCATACTGATGGAAGGAGAAAGATAGGCAGGAGGCAGATAATAGGCCATGTTTTATGGGTATATATGTATATACACTAGTATGGATTGGCTCTCTGTCCTCATCCAAATCTCGTGTTGAATTTTAATCTCCTGTGCTTGGGTAGGGACTTGATAAGAGGTGGTTGAATCGCAGGTGCAGATTCCCCCTTGCTGTTCTTGTGCTAGGGAGTGAATTCTCATGAGATCTGACGGTTTTAAAGTATGGCACTTTCCCCTTCACTCGCTTTCTCTCCTGCTCCTGACAATAAGACATGCTTGCTTCCCCTTTGCCTTCCACCATGACTGTAAGTCTCCTGAGGCCTCTGCAGCCATGTGAAACTGTGAGTCAATCAAACCTCTTTTCATTATATAATGACTAGTCTCAGGTAATTCTTTATAGCAGTGTGAAAACGGACTACTACATACACATATATGCACAAACATAAACATGTGTATGCATGTATTTTTAAAAATAGCAAAAGGAGGTAGCAGCTCAAAGATTTTAAGTAATGTCAGATGATTACACTTGTATTGTGAATAGATCTTCTGCTGGCTGTGTGAGAAATGGTTTAGAACGGTGTACAGTAGATGTGAGGAAATGAGAAAGGAATCCTTTGCTGTAGATGCTAGTCACTTAGCCTGAGGGGAGTTAGATCGATATGAAATACATTTAGAAAGTAAAAATGAAAAATGTTGATGATTATTGTATATAAGAGAGAGAGGGAGGCCACTGTCAAAGATTTTGTTTATAAATCTAATAAAGAAAAAAATCTGTGATATGTCTAGGGCAAAAAAAATAAGTTTTGGATATCATAAGCCATATTATAACTTTGAAAAAAAAGTGAAATCAAATAAATCTCATAATTAAAATTAGGATATGGTTTTCTGTCTGGCTAATGTACCATAGTTCCTATTAGGAAATGGTGTATTGTCTAGCTGTGAAGTTGGCAGTAACAAGTAATTTTTTATTGCATGTCTAACAAACTTAGCTTAATAGAATTTCACAATACCCTCTGGTCTAGTCAGCTTCCTTTAGGCAGGTACCATATTATATCCATGCCTTATTCATTTTTGCTCCCCAGTGCCCAACATCTTCCTGGACACGTCAGCATGGAATGTTAACTAGCATACAAGTGTGGAATGTCAAGTAGCTTAACCAAGGTCATAAGGCTAATTAGAAAGATTTTGTTTTGCAAAAGAGAAACAGGTGTTTTGCCTCCTTTCCCCTAGTGTAATACTCTTTCTGATAGGCTTAACCCATGAATCCACATGCTCTTCCCCTTCTTATTTAGCCAATACTTACTGCTACAGACAGATCCCAGAGAACCTCAGGGCTATTCCGACTTTTTCTTGGAATGAAAGCCTGAGATTGGTTTGCCTTACTTCACACCAGTTCTTCGTCTCCTCTGGTCTTCTTGCTTCATCAAACCTTTGCATTTATACCCCTGCGAATGTGAAGATCAGAGTTTTATAGTTATCAGGCCTTGGAAATTTAGGATTTACCTACATCCCCTTTCAGTAGCTGTTAGTCTTCTGTTGCTCAGATGTCCTCACTGTCTGACTAAGCCCGGTCTTGGCCCTATCCTGGTACTAGCCAATTGACCTGCCTCAGAAATGGAAAATCTACGACTGTCTATAATACTTTAAAGTAGAATTGTATACTAATGGTGACAATTAGATTAAGAATCACCTGAATAAGTGAATGACGAAGAAAAAACTCTTCTAAAGTCTTCAAGAGCAAGGAAATAAGGCTGGAATAAATAGTGTGCCTCACCAAATTTATGAAGTTTGCAATATATGATACTTGCTTTTTCAATAAATAGTTTTCCTTTTTGTAGAATACTATCTCCTTCTCTAAGATTATTTTCACAAATTTAGCACTTATATTACATTCTGTTTTGAGTTTGGTTGCTAACTAATACACTAATACCTGCTGAGATATTAACTGATAATTCAGATAGAAATTAAGGATGTGTAGGAGTATTGCTAATCAAGAAATATTTTTATTTTAAGAGAACACATTAAATTTTAATGAATACAGTCAGAGTCAGGATTTCTGACCCCATAGGCTGTGATTTTTAGGCAGAGAGAAATGTTCTCACTTATCCTTAGATTATTGTATGCATTTTAGGCTTAAACTAGAATGCTACATTTTGTGGTTATTTGAGATGGATTAGGATAATGTCAGACAGACTTAATTAAATATACACCTACAAGTTGCATAGAAAAATTTTTAGAAAAAGACTGAAGTATGTTTGTAGAAAGAGATGACAACCTCTGAAACATTAATACCACCTGTATGATAATGTTTCATTTAGGAATATTTCCTGTTAGGGGAAAAATAAATCCATAAAAAAGAATTTGAAGTGTGGCAGTACTCCTGCCTTACTGGTAAAACTGGTTAATAAATATAGTTAGTTGATGAAAAATAGAATTGACTCATATTTTAAACTGTTGCCTTGTATGTACTAAATCATTTCAGGTGATAATAAAATTTGTTGCCACATCTTTTATGTTTCTTAGAAAACATGGTGAACTATTTTAAACCAATGCTGTTAGTATACCACAGGTTAAAATGAAATTCTGATCACTGTGAGCAGCGTTTCATAACATAAATGTTAGATTCACTCATCATGTTTCATAGCTTAATGAGAATTGTTCCAATACAATTTTTCTTTGTCTAAGGTAATGTTTCCTTTTCTGTTTTCTACTGCATTGTGACATAGGTCGTGATGCTCTCCAATTATATTTCCTGTTGGTCTCCAGCAGATCTCCAGGACATCCTGATATTACACCATGATAATGTATACTCTATACTTTTACATTTTTTCATTCTCTCTGCAATATCATCACTGCCCCAGTTTTACCTTCTTTGCAGAGACTAGTGTTCTATGCCTGTATCTCCCAACACAGAAGAAACTCAAACAGACAAAACCTAAGTCTTATTTGATGAATACATAAAGGAAGCCTTTCACAGCTACTTAACTGCTGATGACCTTTTCATCCTTGAAGTCCTAATACAAAATTTTATAACTAATGGCATAAACCCTTACAAAAAGAGTCTTTCATGTCAGTAATTATATCCTGTAAATTTTTATCTATTTTTTAATAGACAGGTGATTATTTTAAATTCTTGTTTTATACCTGACATTACCTAGAATGATTGAATGTTTTTTTTTTTCCAGTGAAAGGTGAAAAACTGTGGTTTATTCTCTTCTGAACAAGGTAAGCATCTTCACATGTTAAAGATCATTTGCATTCTTTTTCTATGAAGTGTTTGTTCTTAATTGTTGAAATCCTCTCAATATATCATTTGGTTTGGGTTACGGTGGGGTTTTTCCTGTCATTTAAACACTTTTATGTAGTTAAAACTGATAAATAGTTAAAACTGATCAATAGTTTCAATCCTTCTTAGATTTTAAGTCACATATAATGCAGTTTTCCTCTATTCTTAGGTTATAATGGAATTACATCCATATCTTCTAGTATTTGTATGCTTTCATTTTTGCAATTAGATCTTCAGTCTGCTTGGGATGTATCTATATGCCTTTGTTTTTTATACATTACTATTTATGATTTGAAGCATGCACATGGCTTTAGTACATGCAATTCAGTATAATTATTCTCTCTGTACCTAGCTGTGTGCTAAACTCTGAGATGAATTAAGAGACATAAAATATGCTCCATTTGCTTATGGAAAACAAGTTACATTTGGAAAGAATGTTATATAGTAGAAAAGTAGATAATAGCAATATATTCTATTCTTGAAAAATCCTGGGACAGTAGATGTGAGCTGTTCTCAACACAAAATAACTATGATAACTATCTGATAACTATGTGAGGTAATGCATATTTTAGTTAGATGTAATCATTCCGGAATGGATATATACTTCAAAACATCATGTTGTTTATGATACAAACATACATTTTATCTGTCAATTGTTTAAATTAAATGTAAAGAAAAACAAGAAAAATTCCAAGAAGAAAAAAATACATATTATTATAAACACTTTATTTCTTTAGTATTTTTAATTTCCTTAGAACATATTCTCAAAAATATTTTTGAATTTAATTAATAAAACTATTCTGACATAAAAATGTGTTTTTCACTAATTGACTTTGAATTTTTTAAATTAAGAGCTTTATGAATTGCACAAACGACCAATTTAAAGGAAGTTTTCTTTTTTCTGTGATAGAAACACTATAATTCTAAAAGGATTAATTTGTACTAGACTTTTGCTTTAAGATGTAAATAATCTAAGAATAGACATAAGTTTTCATTCATTTTCCAGGATTCAAATTCTATAATTCTTTTTCTTCAACAAACAGGAATCCCATGATTAACATTAAACTCACATTGGTAAATTCACATACTTGAAAGCATTATTTGAATAATTTCTTCCCAGATGTTATATCAAGTTTGAGATGGAACTGATATCTTGAGTTATGAATACAATAATCTCAGTAGATGTAACAGCAAATAAAATTAAACTCTTTAAAAACTGCTTTATACATGATATCTGACAGTTATTATTCTTCTATTTAACATCTGTAGTTTAAACATGGATGTAGCTACTTATTTTGGAACTCCATGAATAAAACTGATAATTCCTAAACTGCCAGAGAAAATTACAAATACATCAAGGTAGTTCCTTAAGAGAAAAACAATGACCCATAATTAATTTCAATTAGAAAACCAATGTTTCAGGGTTTTTTTATGGAGTATATTAGCAAAGATGAAGTAGACAATTTTGTTTTACATTTAAATTAATTTAGATATGCCATATACTTATTTTACAAATACATACTCTCATTTCTGATGGATATTAATATTCACAGGGCAGTTGTACAACAATGTGTATCTTTACTTCCAATCAAAATCAATAGAGACTTATGAATTAATTAAATACAGGATGTGCATCCAAGTGACAAAAAGACACATAGTTTGGATATCCTTATAACAGTTTAATAGGGACCATAGTCTCTGGGTAACTGGAACTGTGTCTTATCAATTGTGCATTTCCAATATCTCTTTTTTTTATTACTACATTTTAAGTTTTGGGGTACATGTGCAGCTTGTGCAGGATTGTTACATAGGTATACACATGCCATGGTGGTTTGCTGCATCCATCCCCCCATCAACTACATTAGATATTTCTCCTAATGTTATCCCTCCCCAGTCACTCCACCCCCTGCTATCCCTCCCCTAGCCCCCCAATACTCCCGAACAGTGTGTGATGCTCCCCTCCCTGTGTCCATGTCTTCTCATTGTTCAACACCCACTTATGAGTGAGAGCATGAGGTGCTTGGTTTTCTGGTCTTGTGTCAGTTTGCTGAGAATGATGGTTTCCAGCTTTGTCCATGTCCCTGCAAAGGACATGAACTCATCCTTTCTATGGCTGCATAGCTTTCCTTGATGTATATGTGCCATATATTCTTTACCCACATTAACTCCAGGTGGATTAAATATTTAGACATACAACCTAATACCATAAAAAAGCCTAGAAGAAAACCTAGGCAGCACCATTCAGGATACAGATACAGGCAAGGACTTCATGACTAAAACACCATAAGCAATGGCAACAAAACCAAAAACAGGCAAATTGGATCTAATTAAACTTAAGAGTTTCTGCACAGCAAAAGAAACTATCATTAGAGTGAACTGGCAACCAACAGAATGGGAAAAAATTTGTAATCTTCCCATCTGACAAAGGGCTAATATCCAGAATCTATAAAGAACTTAAATTTACAAGAAAAAAACAAACCTATCCAAAAATGGGTGAAGGATCTGAACAGACACTTCTCAAAAGAAGACATTTATGCAGCCAACAAACATATGAAAAAAAAATTCATCGTGATTGGTAATTAGAGAAATGCAAATCAAAACTACACTGAGATAACATTTCACACCAGTTAGAATGGTGATCATTAAAAAATCTGGAGACAACAGATGCTGGAGAGGATGTGGAGAAATAGGAGCACTTTACACTGTTGGTAAATTAGTTCAACCCTTGTGGAAGACAGTATGGCAATTCCTCAAGGATCTAGAAATAGAAATACCATTTGACACTGCAATCTCATTATTGGGTATACACCCAAAGGATTATCACTCCTATTATAAAGACACATGCATGAGTATGTTCATTGAGGCTCTGTATACACTAACAATAGCTCTTAAAGCAAAGAAATAAGTATGGGAAAAGAGAAATAAGACCTACTGGGAGACTGGGGCTCCAGTGCAGATATCATTCGCAAGGGAGAACTATAGTAGGCAGACCTGAGATTCCATTTCTGAGAGGAAGACACAGAAACCCAGGAATTTTGTTCAGGTTTTCTGAAAAATTGGTTATAATAGTCAGTGTTGAACTTGTACCAAGGGTATGTTGCAGTCCTAACATTACATTACTTCCAGTGACTCAAACCCAAATCAATCACTCAGTTTGGGAATAAGAGTTAGTCTACACCTTATATTGATTTCAATAGATAAGTGAATTTACCATCAGGAAAAGTTAAAAAAAAAAAGTAAATAAATAAATAAACACAGTGTGTTAGATTAAAAAACAAAACAAAAACAAAAACACCCTTTGGAGTCCAATCGTGTTTGTGTTAGAGCACACAAAGAAAAGTTCACCCTTGAGAAAGTTATTTGCATTCTCTCTGAATCTCAGCTTCTTCTCTTATAAAAATTGAGTTAAGAAAAGATGTAGATCAGAACTCCTTCAGGACAAATAGCTCTACTCAATATAGCTTAAAGAATAATAATAAAATGGTGACAGGTGGTGGGAGAGAGTGAGACAAATAATCTGTTAAACTACTTGTAGAAGAGAAAGATGTGCAATCCTTTGTGTAAAGAAAATGAAAAACCTCATATGATCAACTGAAATTTTTATTTTTCTATAAGCTAAACACTGAGATTTCAGTAATATATTTAGAATTTAGATATGTCAATAAAAAAGCAGCCAAGAAAAACCAGCTGACCAAATTGTACAATTTTCTCTTATTTTTCTCCCTTTCCATTAACAATTTAAATGATTAGCTATATGACATGACTTGAAATTGACAATGATTTCTGAAAATAAATACTTCATAATTCAAAGCATAACCAAGGAATAGAATATATCCAACAGAAATTTACATATATTGTACTTTTCTAGAGAACAAAATACTACATAAATCCTCCTTTTGCTATTACGAGGTACAATAAAATGCAAACAAAAATTGCTTTCACGCAAGGTAAATTACAGTAAGGTTTGCAGGAGTAATAAGGGATTTTTGCAGTTGCTTTTGAGGGGTGTGTGTGTGTGTGTATGTGTGTGTGTGTGTGTGTGTTTGTGGGGGTGTATTTCAAGATAATATTACAAATAAATAAGGTACTTCACTGCTTCTTCAGGAAAATTTCCCTCAGTAGTTTTTTTTTAAGAAATAATAATTTCTTATCAGTAATTAAAAGTTGTATGGTTAAATTTCATGTTGTGCTACAGAATATTTAGTATCAATATCACAAAACTCTATCAATCATCTTTTCATTTTCACTCTGCCAAAATACAGGCATAGAAATGTTTTTGAGTGTGTGCATGTGTGTATATGTAAAAAGAGAGAGGGAGAGAGGGGAGAGAGGGAGAGAGTGAGAAAGGAAAGCAGGAAGGGGAAAAGATAAACAGAAGACAAACAAGAAGGAAACTTGGAGGGAAGAATCTAGAAAGAAACATAATTATAAAGAAACAAAGAAACCATTAAGATTTAAGAAACCTGATACTGGACCTGGATGGCTCACGCCTGTAATCCCAATACTTTGGGAAGCTGAGCGGGCCGATTACTTGAGTTCAGGAGTTCCAGACCAGCCTTGGCAACGTGGTGAAAGACCATCTGGACTAAAGAAATAAAAATTAAAAATTAAAAAAAATACACAAAAATTAGCCGAGCATGATGGTGCATGCCTGTAATCCCAGCTACTTGGGAGACTGAGGCAGGAGAATCTCTTGAACCCAGTAGGAAGAAATTAAAGTGAAACAAGATTATGCCACTGTACTCCAGCATAGGTGACAGAGAGACTTTGTCTCAAAAAGAAGCAAAAAACAAAAAGAAAAAAACTGATAGTGGAAACAAATGAAATACTTTTTGCTTTAAAATGATTTGATTAAAATTGTGTGACTGAAAATGTGAAAATAAAATTGACTCTGAAATGTAAATCCTTAGTGATGATTTTATTAAAATAATATGTTTCAGAGACATAGGATACTTCTTTATAAATATGTTATTTTCAAATTAGGTTACATTGTGAAGTGAATAATTTATCTTCTGAGAAGAAAAAAAAGTTAGTTAGAAAACATGAAACATTTGCAAAGTGAGAGACCTTGAATTGAAGATCATACTATTAGATCAAATATCTTTTATTTCTCAGTAAAACACTCATGGAAACACAAAGAAAAAATTGTAATTTTGTAGTACAATAAAATGTTGACTACTTGAATGTTGCCTAACTTATTTTCATTTATGTAATAAGTCTTTTCAGTGTCCTAATTTTAGCGATAGAACAATACATTGGGAGAAGGAGAAAACTACCTAGGCATCAGCATACAACACGACTTTATTTCACTTCGTAAGACTTATGTAACTTGAAAATGTCAGGAATATGCTTTATTTTTAGTTATTTTATTCTTGATCAATTTTAAATTCAAAGATGAAGAACTATCTACTCCAGAGACCTGAAGAGCTGTCTTCTTTGGATATCTTTGTGGAGCTCTTCCGTGTTTCTTGCTCCTAAATATAATAAACAACTTTTAATGTCAACTTACTTTACCTTTCTGCTGCATTCATTACATTCCTTAGTTTCTTGGCTTTTTAGATACCTGTCAATGAATAGACAGTATTCTATCTGTCACATGGCTGGCTTTGAAGGAGTGACCCACCATCCTAGCACTATAGTGTCATCTCCCAAGTCGGATGGCAGCATGATCTGGCCCTAGGGGGCTTCCTGTTCCCAAAAGTCATTGTCCTGGGCTCTCCAGATGGTCCTAGTAATCTTGTTTCCTTCTGCAATGTTAGTAATGCCTTAAGCTGACAGTTGCTTTTTTGCAGAACAATTTTCCTTTTTGCTTAGCTGATAACTTGTCTCTGAGCCTGGGCTGATGTGAGAAACAGGTGTGATGAGAGCATGAACAGAGGTGCACATGGGGCAGTTCCCTGGTTTGTGCAGTCAAAAAAAAAATAAAACATTAGTCAGTTTATCTTCTTTTCTGTTCCTCCCTCAATTAACCTACTTTCAAGATGCTTGGGACTCTTATTTGTCCCAAACCCTCTCTCTTTACTCTTTGCCTGGGTGACCTGATTCCACACTTTTACTCTAACTGCATTATAAACCAATTGTTCCTGCATTTTTCCAGTATCTGTTGCAAAAACTGAAGAAACGTTAGCCACAAAACTCCCAAGCATTTATTTCTCCAGTGAGTCTGCCATTAGCTGTAGTTCTACTCAGATCAGTTTGATTTGCCTCCAATTTGTGTACTGCTCAAGCTTGCTTCAAGCATTCCTCAGTCTCCATGAACTGACAGTTACTCAAGCTATCGTCCCCTGATGGCAGATGGCAAATAGTCCAACGGAACAACCTTGACTGAGAAACTATCTGCTTATATTACCTTCCTTACGGTTCCATTGGCCACAGCAGGACATATTGACCAAATCTAAACTCATTTGGGCAGGAGTACTTATTTCACTTATTCTACCAGGTCATACGGAAGAGGAGGGAAATGAAGAACAATTCACAGTAATCCAGTATAAAATCCATCTGTATCTCTACTCACTTTACTAAAATTTAAACTTAAATATCCAACTATGCTATGTAACATGTAATAAGCATCTGAAATGAAGTGGCAAATATCAAATGGTAATTGATTCCATCACTACCCACCTTTTATTGTCTGATAGCAAATTGGATCACATCAGGCCCAAAGGTTATCTACAGTTTTCTTTCCCTCAATTCTTGCAATAATTCCTGTCTGCTTTATCTCAAAAATATTTTGGAAATATCTCTAAATCTTTTTATCTGTATTTCTACTACTCCAGTACAAATCAACATCATTTATTTTCATGACTGTACCAATATGTTTCTAAAATAATTTCCTAACATTCTTAATCTCTTAGGTATAATCTGTTCTCTTTATAGTATGCATATTGAATTTTTAAGGCATGTAATATCTAACCAACAAATCAAATGCTTTGGAATTCCTAGAAGTAAAACAGTGTACACATTGTTAGGAAGAGCAAAAAAAAAATGTATTTTGTGGAATTTCACACTGTTAAATTTGTATATCATGAACAGTAGTCATTAAAGGTTTAAATACCAGAAATATGAATAAAATAATGGTATTCCTTCACTAGAACAAGCAAACATTTGAAACAACAATCACAATAACAAAACATACAAACAGTAATTTGGGCTGGGAGCTGTGCTTTCAATTTGCAAAACTGATATGTCAATAAACCAAAAATAATGTGGATTAAATGAGAAACCTAGAATAATCTATTCATGATTTTAGAAAAAAAAAACTTTTTAATCTAGTCATCTATTTGTCTCTAATGATGATTAAGGTACTTAGAAAATAATATTGTAGAAGCAAGAAATAGAAAATAAAATTGGATGAGTCAGAGTAAAAACAAGTATCTGGAAATGATCTACTATAAAACTCAAAATAAAACACAGGAAATTCTATCATATTGTAAATTATGTGCCTCTATTAGACTATAAGAATATGTGGCTTTTATGAAAGATATGATGTAAATAGTGAAGGGTGTGGTATGGAAATATAGGATGAGTTATAAATAAAATTGATAGGGAAAGAAATGTTGCAATAAGTAAAATGTAAGAAAACAGTTAAAACTTGCAAATAAGTGGTGAAATTCATATTAAGGAAAAGAAAATCAATACAGATGGGAAAACTTGTTACGTTTTCTCAATATGCAGATAATGCAGAAAAAAATACAATAATGAAAATGATGAGTAACATGGCAAACCTAGATGACAAAACAATGGAGAAATTATATATGGTTAATAAGTGTACTGAGTAAGATTTCAGTTCAAAGGAACAGAAGAAATATCAAAGATATAAATGAAGACTGTTACCTATTAAATGGCTCACTGTATGCCAAAAAACACATAATAAAAGGAGTCCTGTTGGCATAATTTTGGAAAACATATAGAAAAATATCTGAAAAGAACACATGAAAATATAGCAGGCTACATAGGGAAAAAAGACTAGAGTTTTCTCAGACTTATCTGCTTCATTACAAATTTAAGAATTAAATGTATATCAAAATGATTAAGTGTAGCCTCCTCAGCTGTATATACTGGATTCAAATCCTGTCCTTGTTTATAAAGTGTGATCCTGAACAAAAAGAATTCTCAGTTCATCAGTATCCTTATCTATATAATTAGACTTGTGGAGTCTCTTTTGATGATTCAATTAGTTGATGCACATAAAGTGCTTTGAAAATTCTTGACACATAATTTCCTCCTACCAATTATTTCAGTTTTGAATTGAGTACATATCATGTGTTAAGGCAATAGAAAAACTTATTCACAAAATAGAAGGCGTAGAAGATCTTCTTTCATAATCTAAAAGAGTAAAAAGAACCTTAATTTCTGCATTCAGAATAGAAGTGAAACTATGTTAAATAGAAGAAAGTTGTAACATGTAAAACATTTTCAGTTACCATGAAAAGTTTAATGCCTAAACCATTGCCTCATATGACTATATTGTCCTATTTAATTTTAAACTGCAGAAGAAGAAGGACACATCCAAAGATTTTATCGTGAGGGGTCAAATGTTTTCATAAAGCCTGAAAAGGAAGGGTAGCATAGATAAATGTAATTAGGACAGGCATAGATAATATAACTAGAATTGCCTCCATTTGATAATTGCATGTGTACTCAAAATACTTCCCCCAATGAAGACATCAGACAAAGATGTTTACTAACCCCTGCTCTCAACAGTAAAGTGTTATTTTGTGCTTAAAAGTATATAAATAACAGTCAATGTGCTCAAACTAGAAGGGTATGTCTTCTGTAAGAATTAAAAATAGATATTCAATATAAAATCATAATGACAATTTTATAAAATATTTTGACTAGCTCTTTAAAATAAATTCACAATCTTTAACTGGTTTGCATATCACGTTACTTGATGTATGCTTATAGTAAAATGAGTGAGGAATTTTCTCTAATGACATAAAAAATAAATACCTTTAGGAAACAAATTTTAAAATACAATATTGTTAAGATACAATGAATATAAAGTATAGATTATTTGCTTATTAAAAATGTGCCAACGAGGTCAGGCACTGTGGCTCACACCTGTAATCCCAGCACTTTGGGAGGCTGGGAGGGCAGATCACGAGGTTAGGAGTTCGAGAGCAGCCTGACCAACATGAAGAACCTCCGTCTCTACTAAAAATACAAAAATTAGCCAGGCGTGGTTGTGTATGCCTGTAATCCCAGCTACTTGGGAGGCTGAGGTGGAAGAATTGCTTGAACCTGGGAGGCAGAGGTTGCCATGAGCCAAGAGTGCACCACTGCACTCCAGCCTGGGCAACAAGAGCAAAACTCCATCTCAAAAAAAAAAAAAAAAAA
>PVKP010009829.1:0-66792 GCA_004027715.1 Plecturocebus donacophilus | reverse complement strand
CTCCATTCAGACTGACTTCAGAACGAAAAAAAAAAAAAAAATCCTGGGTAAAGAGCCAGTTTTCAAAGAGCATGACTTATGTAGAGTTCGAAGGAGGAGTGTACTCTTAGCTGAAGAAACACCGAAACACAGGACAGGAGGCCACCGGTTCTCACTCTCCCAGACACCAGCAGCCTGGGTTGCTATGGTAACCAACAAGCTAGTTTCAGTCCATTTCCCTAGGTCAGGCTGGCCTAAGGGATGCTGTCAGTGCAACAGAACTAAAGTTGTTTGAAAAGGTGTTCTGTCTGTCCAGAGAAAAACTCTCTCAGCAAATCCCCTAGTCCCGTCTGCAGGCTTTGTGACAGGCAGGGGAGAGCAGCCTCAGAGGGTTCCGGCAGCTCCCCTGGCTGATCTGACAGCAGTGTGGTAATCGACTTCTCTTTCCAACAGTTGTTTATTATTTTAATCAGCATCCTCCCTTTTCACCACCCCTCACACAGTTCGAAGTGAAAGCTCACTCCCACTTCCTGGAGGCCTGCCTGCCCCAAAAGTCAGTACTCTATCTCTTACATTGTCTCAATCTTGAATGGATCACAGGTTCCATATTCCAGTTGGGAGCTAACCCATGAAAAGAAAAGGGAGTGAATGTACAAAATAATACAAATCACGAAAGGAGATAGGTGTTGATTAATTTTATTTTTCAAAAAGGTGTTAGCAGGAAACTGATAAAGAAAATACTTTTAAAGAAAAGTGTTTTGATCTTTTGGATGCCACTGAAAGGCATTCAGACTGTTTTCATATAAAGAATTTACTTGTTTCTGACACAAAACGAGAGAAATTACTGTACTCAAAATGTGAGTAATAACTACCCTGAATGTGTCTTTAATGTTGATGTTAAATTACTACTGGCACTCAGACAAACAGCATCTTCCACAAAGTTCTGAGTGTCATCGCTTTAAAGAAAAAAACTCCAATCCAAATTGTAAATTCCTTGTAGTGATATTATGGATGTCATTCCAAGGCAAAATGTGAATTTGCTTTTGCATTACTTAGCTATATAGTATACCAATAAAGTATAACGGAAATGTTCATGTGAACATTTCTCTAGTTGTATGCAGAATTTCATCATAAAGATGCAGTGCTTGTACTGGTGACACTATTATAAGTAGAATAATGAAAATTTTAATATGAGTAAGTTTACTTTTTGCATCCGGGCATAGACTAAAGTGGGGGAAAATCCTGAAATCAAAATATGCATCTCATAAAGCGTTGAGTTGCTTAAATATCAATATTGTTAGCACTCATTTAATCAAGGGTAATAAGAGATCCCATTTAACAGCAGAAAACTAAAAACCTATCCGAGAACAGTACACAATGTGGTTATTATTTTTTGAATTTGCAAACCATTTTTCTTTCCATTTCATTCCTAACTTATTTTCATATCAGTATTGAAATAGCATGTGTTTTACATATGCCCATCTATACAAATTTTAACAAGCTTTTAAAATATTTTCATTATTTATTCATAAAACCCTGCATGTCCCCAGGGGCAAAATGGCTTTATGAGCTTTCCAGCAGAACGCGTTTCACCTCAACGCACATTTGATTTCAAAAACAAATGTGTTAATCTAATGGTTATTCAGAAATTCACAAGTAAAAATAATCTACAGTTTGGATCAAAACAGCACTGACATCACCATGAAGACCAACCATCAGAACTGTGGTGAAAATCTTACAGAGAAAGTGGCCACAGGGAACCTGGTCTGTAAAGGCTCTAAGGCCACATGCTGAGATCTTTCAAGAGCAGCAAATAAACTTTTTACATAAATACAAGACAAAAGAAACCACCAGCACCATCACCATCACCACCACCACACACACACACACAAAATAATAATAATAAATAAATAAATAAGTAAAAGAGGGAGAGAAAAAGAGCAATCTTTCTCAGCTGGGCAAACTTCCAGCTACCACCCAGGGTGCTGGATGGCTGGGATCAGAGACATGTGCATACATGCCATTCCATTCCCCCATGCACAGATCAGAAGAGTGAATTAAAAACTCTGTGAAACAACAGGGAATACCATAGTATTGCTCTAAAGTAGACCCTTTCTGTTTAAAGGGTTCTTATACCAAGACAAGAACGATATGGTATTATTAGAGCCCCAAATATCTTGTATCTACACCCAAGGCTAAACACAAGGCATAAAGATGAGGGAAAATAAAGGGTATACTTTGTATTAGGCCTTCTTTCCAAAAAGATAAGAGCAAGAGAACTTTTATCAGCCTAGTAAGTACTTGAGTCTTAGACGGAAGGAAAGAAGAGTATGTTCTCCTGTGGAATTCGAGAGTAGAAGATCCAGAAGTTGTGGCCTCTCTATCAGCTATTTTCTCAGAAGTGACATTCTCTGCAAGGGTAAAAAAGACAACAAAAACTCCCTTACATGCAGTTATGAGGCAAGGAAAATGAAGATACTGACAAATCTAGCTATGATGGCAGCCTCTTTAGAAGAAAGAGTACAAAACTCTGTGGATCCATATTCAAAAACAGATCATCAAAAGAACATGGAATCATTCAAAAGAATTTTTTTAAATTCTTAACTAATTTTAATTACAGGGTAACTATACTCTCACTAAAACACAAGAAAGCAACTAAAAATGTTGTTTTTTAAGTGTTAAAGGCAAACAAATTATTCATGTGAAGATCCAAAGACATTCTGTGAAATTTAAATAGCTAAATATTTAATATATTACTCAAAAGTATTGCAGCCTTTGTTAACTGAGTGATACATTAGAAGTAAGACTTGTAAATGTGAGTTGCTTTTATAAAAGTGAGCACATTTCATCATGAATTTGTTTGATATCTATAAAAAGTGTACTTCCCATTACTCAGATGTGCTGGCCTGTGACAATAACCCCAGCTACTCTACCTGGGAGGCTGAGGTGGGAGAATCACTGAGCCGAGAAGGTTGAGACTGCAGTGAATCGAGATCACACCACTGCACTCCAGCCAGGGCGACCAGAGTGAGACCTTGTCTCAAAAAATAAAAAATAAAAAAAGAGTACTTTCTTAGTTTAAAGTCAGCACACAAAATATCATCTTGGTAACATACCTACATTTCCACCATAGATTTTTACCAACCACCTCTTTAATACATTATCGTCTATAATCCTGTAATCATTAAAACAAAAAATAGATGCCTCCAGTGAAAGCAATATATCACCAGAGGACTTAATAAATTAGATGATAACATTTGAAGTAGTTGACATTTTGCCAGTTTAAGCCCATTTGCAAATAAATTATTCACTAATCCTCAGTAGGTGGAATAAGCTTGACGCTACCAATCCCTGTAACAGATCAACACTGAATAACCCAGGAATCTCCAGCTAAATAATCCATGTTTCAAACATAGACGTAGAGTTTCATAAGAAAGCAAAATGGTTCCAGAAGCACAGAGAATCACAGGAAAACTCAACAATGGACTCAAATAAAATCTGAATCTAAATTGCTCAATACAAACCACATTCCAATGTCAAAATGAAGAGAGCCTTATGGATGGCTTTGCCAAGAACTTTCAAAGGGTAGGAAAATTTACAAACTTTTTGTACTTAAAAATTATACTTTATATAATTCGTTAAAAGATGACCTATTTAGTAATTTTAATAAGGTTATAAAAGATTCTTTATGGTTCAGTCAACTAAGAACTTTATATCTTACTCCTACAGTGGATCTTAAGGCACCCTTCCCACTAAACACAGTTTTAAAACTGTAAAGATCAAGTATGTTTTCTATGTAAAATCTAACAGGTTTTCCTTTATATTGGCCAATACAAAGAATAAAAAGAAAAGAAAAGAAGAAAAGCTTCTTAGGAGCCTCTAAAGTGAAGCATACAGAGGGTCAATAGGTGATTACACATAAATCGCTACATCATGGCTTATTCATTACTAAAATGAGGAGCTTCTGGCATGGGTAGAGAAGTTTATTTGTTGTAAGCCCATTCTGACTCAAAGAAAGATCCAGCTTATTTCTTGTGAAAGAAATAAACACAATTCTCCTTTTCATAATCCTTCTAACTTGGGGTTTATAGTTCAAAAATAAAATAGCTGTAAGACCCTAATCGTGATCTGAGATTTCAATTCATTGTCTTCTACCACTGAAGTTCCATTAGGGAGGGACCACCCCATACATTTCAGCTTTGGAGTTAACGTCAGCCAGCAGCGAAGTCTGTCAGCTGGTAGCTATTTAAGGTAATATACAGCCCTAAAGGGCAAAAAGTTCAATCTAAGGATGGAGGCCTGAGTCCCCTGATGAAAGGGAGAACTCTCCTTTTATCCCAGGAAGTTCAGGCACTATGCTTTGTACACAAAGAATTATTTCTAATGTTCGTCTCTTCAATATAATGCCATATATTTTGATAATTTTACAGGTGGTCATGGAGAAATAAAAATTGGGATTCATAAGAAAAAGATTCAATACTTAATATATTTTCTATAACACATCGCCAGAAGATTCCAACAGACATTTAAAGAGGTACAAAGAGCTTTTTCTTAAGGGGAATGGGTGGGTGGAGTAGAGGTTCAGAAGAGAAATACCAACTGATTTGCTTCTGAATTAGCCAACCAGGTGCTGGGGTCAGCCTTTAGCAACCTTCTAAATATTTAATAATTCAGACAGCACTTTATTAGGTCACTAAAAATAATGCCAAGACAAGTTAATGTTTCCAAACCATATTCTTCCCAAAAAATATGCAGCATCAGACAAGAGGGAAACAATCTCAGGAGGTCAAGCCTGAAATTCCAGATGCCTACTGACAGCACAAGCCGGTGGGATATGCAACTAAATCCACAGGGCTTTGAAAAGAAGGCTCTTAAAGGTTTTCAAAAGGTTTTATAAAGGTTTCTCCAATTTTCTTCAGCTATGCAGATTTAGAAAATTAAAGCCAAAATTAAAATAGAAATTTTAATAACAGCAATGAAAATGTCAAAACAAATCAAAATTGAAAGCACTGTTTTCAGTCACAAGTAAAAAGCTGGTACTTTTCCCAGGACGGTATTGTTCCTATAATTTGAATACATACTTAAGGAACTAACACTGGGTAAACAGAGGAAGTTCGAGCTAACCCCATGCGTTCAGCTATACTTTTGTGGGTAATCCTAAGCAGTGGGATTTCTCTCATATGCTTGCAGGCTCATATAGTCTTTCTGGAGTTACTGCTTCAACTCTGAACCATGTCCCTGTCATCTTCCTACTTAGGAACCCATTCAGGATTCTCTGCAAAATCACACTCCAAATCTATGTCAACTCCATAATCATGACCTGTCTTCACAAATATCACCAATAACCAGTCAATACTTAACCACATGAACCACTCACACTTACAACTGTGGTTTTCCCCGAAAAGTCATATACCACAATCATCTAGTTTTTCCCCTCCAGTTATATTTATTTTCTGTACCCTTATCTCTCTTCCTTCAGATTTTGCTCTGAGCAATGAGTTCTACATTACGACTTATTTCTAAAAAGCTTCCAATAAAGTACTCCATAGACAGTGAATACAGACAATGTATTATCCAGCTTACATGGAAATCAGTAGGCTGATTACAAAATGAAGAATTCCTTTGCGTTGAGCCATTATATTATCTAGAGATTATTAGAATCTGCCAAATTTGGGGTTAGGGGATAATCTAACAATGCCCATCAAATATTAAAATGCATATAACCTTTGACTCAGAAATGTTATCACTAGGAATTTGCAAATGTGTATACACATACATACAAGAAAACTATCTAGATGCCCATGAAAAGGTAACTGGATAAATAAATTAGGGCAGATTCACATAATGAAATGCTGTATAACTATGGAAAAGAGAGAGAGTTTCTAGGTGCAAATAATCTCTAATATGTATGCATGCATAGATCTTATGTATATGCCAAAAAGCAAGGGTAGCAATAAAGTTATGTAGTTAATATGCAGGTACAATCTATGAGATATAGATAATATTTCTGTAAAGATCTATAATATAGCAATAAGGGTGACCTCTGAGGGAGGGACTGGACAGTTGAGTGTCTAGAATGGGTCATTTCAATGTCAGATCTTTTATACTGTGTGAAAATTTTGCCACAGCCTGTGTTACTTTTTTCATACAAGATTAAATCAATAGAAAATCCCCAAGTAAAACATGTCTATCTTCCTGGGTAGATATCTATTCCAAAAAGGGTGGCATCATTACATTTGAAAGCTAATGGTACTGGAGACAATTATTTTTGCCCTAAAAGTTTCAGAAGTTTTGAGGTGCCAGATGGTCTAACACTACCAAACCAGCCCTCAAGAGAAACAAGCCTTCTGCAGCAGACGGCTGGTGAATGGGAAGCTTTTCTAAGGGACATGTAGACAAAGCCTTTTTGTTCTCATAAGTTACTTTATAACTAGTAACTCTTGCTTACTTAAATGACAACTTTGTGTCTAAACAGGCATTATATAACTCAAGCTATTCTCTTTCCAAGGAAACCAGTATCCCCATTGTTATCTAACACTGTGATACTATGGTTTAAAGGTTTTTGGAATGTTTACAAAAATCTGTTAATAACACTTGAAAATGAATGTCTGGCCTGATTTGTCCTGGCAATTGAAGCATCGCTTTATCTTTCAAGTAGGTTTAGGCGATCCCACCTAGACTGTGGCAGAGTGAAAGCACCAGAGTCTACCAGTGTCTAAAGAGATGCTGCAAAATGAATAGCACCTTCGTTCATGGATCGAAGTTACAGAAGTAAAAAAGAAAACTATAATTTCATTATGAGGGCAGGTCTTTCCCGTGATGTGATAGTGAATAAGTCTCATACCCTGGACTCTGCTTGTCAGTTTCAGAAAAGGGATGCTTTATGTGCCATGAAGGTTACTATAAAAAAGTACTAAAGGAAATGAACCTCTACAGGTGAAGCAGCCATCTGACACTGACATCGGCCACGTTCTTGTGTATGGATAAGTTAAACTACAGTAGGAGGGAATTTTCCATGTCTTGTCATTGCAAGCTCTGCATTTGAAATTGCCAAACCAAGGAATGTAAAGCACAATTTCAATCTAGAATTTGATCTGGAGAGTGTTTTAACTTTAAAATCAGAATATGGAATAATTAGGAAGTTACAGAGCCTTTAAAAGTACAACATCATGGGGACTCAGGGGAAAGGGTGGGAGGGCAGTGATGGAAAAAAGACTACACATTGGGTAAAGTGTACACTGCTTGGGTGATGGGTGCACCAAAGTCTCAGAAATCCCCACTAAAGAACTTATTCATGTAACCAAACACCACTTGTTTCCCAAAAACCTATTGAAATTCAAAAAAAATACTGTAAAGAAAATAAAAAGGCAAGACACAAACTGGAAGAAGACATTTGCAACACGCAAACTGACAATACTACACACTAGTATAGAAAAGACTATTGTTCAGGATGATAAGAACTTAAGTCATCGGAATATAACTTCCTCAGTAAAAATTGAGTCAGATCATTCTACTACTATGATGGTCTGAAAAGCAATACAGAAAACTTTTTAATCGTATGAGAAAATATTCACTGATGTTACATGTAAACTAGATTACTAATCTGTATTATTTTGTTTTGGCCCTACAGTGTATATTTCATGGGATAAATAAGAAAAAAATAACACACTTGAAATCAAAAGATCTGTGTCATTATTTCCTTTATGATACTTTTCTAGCTGCTTGACCCTGAAACTCTTGTCTGAACCATGATTTTTCTATGTAGAATGTTCCTCTAACACTTGAGCAAACACTCTTATCAGAAAGACATTCACTAGTACTATATAATTGATTGTGCATTTGTTTCAATAAAAATTTATTGAGAGTTAGTTTTAGTTATAGGACAATTAAGGCTTTCTTATTATTATATGTGATACTAGAATGCCTGCATTGAGTTTTTCAGAGGTGAGGGTTCCACTAGTTTTCATATATTTCAAAAAAATTGATAAAAACTCTAAAAATATATTATAATATAGTATTATATAGTATAATAGTATATTATTTGAGTTGCTTTAACAGCAAAAACCATGATTACTTTTGCACAAATCTACTATTTTGAGAGAAGCTAAGTGTATATTTTTAAATACTTCTGCGTATTTTTACCACAATGTAAACTTAAGAGTTAACACTGACTTTATTTATTTAACAACAAAATTTTAAAAGCAAATATAAACAGATTACATGAAAGTTTCACCTCCTGATATGGTTTGACTGTGTCCCCCCCAAGTCACATCTTGAATCGTAGCTCTCATAATTCCCATGTGTTGTGGGAGGGACTCGGTGGGAGGTAATCAGATCATGAGGGCAGGCCTTTCCTGTGCTGTTCTCATGATAGTGAGTAAGTCTCATGAGACCTGATGGTTTTATAAAGGGGAGTTATTCTGCACAAGCTCTCTTGCCTGCCACCAGGTAAGATGTGCCTTTGCTTCTCCTTTGCCTTCTGCCATGATTGTGAGGCCTCCACAGCCATGTGGAGTCCATTAAACCTCTTTCTTTTATAAATTACCCAGTCTCAGGTATATTTGTCTTTATTGGCAGCATGAGAATGAACTAATATATCTCCTCACAGGATTTCTTCATGCCATCCTTCCTGAGTCACTATATTCTCAAGTTGTATATTCTACATGACAGACCTAACTGAATTTGACTAATTTAACTAATAAAAAAGTTACTTCTTTTAGCTCACCTTCTATTTCCTCATTAAAGCTAGTATATTAGTAGCTAATTTGGAATCTAAATTAAATAAGACATTTTTTAGAATACTTATACAAAATGCTCATACCTGGCAAGCTCTGTTTTTGCTCCACAGCAAACACATCAAAAAAAAAAAGAAAAAAATCCAAAAAACCAGAAACAAAAAAAAAGTTCCCTGTTAAGTTCCCAGCTTACAGATATAAATCAAACATTCTTCATACTATCATATCATTCCATGTGTCTTTGATGATTCTCCATATCCCAACCCCAAAATAACAGTGATGCAGGGCTTTCCAATAGAACTTTCTGTGATAATGAAAATATTCCATCTTTGTGCTATTCAATAGTGTAGGACGGCTATTAAACACTTGAAATGTGGCTAATGATGTGACTGGAGAAATACATTTTGATTTTAATTTGAATTCATTTAAATAATCACATACAACTAGCGGCTGTGGTATTGGAAAGTGTAGCCCTAATTTGTAACTTTCAAGGTGCCACAATACAGCCTTATCCTACATACCAGGCATTATTCCTACAATATTCTAAACAACAGGCTATCCTAGCATGCCCTGATGAACTTTGTACTTCTTCTCTATTGATAAGATTCTATTTTCTTAAATAATAGCCTCCTCGTGTTTTTTTTTTAATCTATTCTAATTTTATCCATTATTGAAGTCAAATTCAATTTCCACCTTCTACTCAAAGCCCTGCATTATAACCTTAACTCAACAATTTCCTGTCTAAGCCGGCCATTTCCATTATTCTGCACTGTCATCCTGCACCTTACTTACACGTTACCTTGGCTTGTTTACAGGTTGTTTTGCCAATTTGCTTTCCCTTCCTTGTTGCCCCAAGGGAGTTAAGCTCTTTGAGAGTTAAATAATTAAGAAACAAGTTAAATGTATTTGTCCCTCAAATGACCTGTAGAATCATAAACATAAAACCATTGCTCAATAAATACTTTTTATTTGACAAGAGTAAAACCATTTGAATATATTAAAATGATTCACTCTTCATTTTTGAAGAGTGAATAGAAGAGAAAGTCATGATCTTGCCAGACTTTTACACATTTATGAAGTTACCAAAATAGTCTTCAATTGAAATTGCAAGTCAAAAATTCTAGGGCTTGATTTTAATCCATTGTTCCACTTTCTAAAAGGATCCCAAGTTCCCCTGCAGATCTGCACTCATCTTAACTCATAAATTTCCCCCAGGACAGAGGCTCCTGTCTTCCTGTAAATCACTCAAGCTTAACTTCATGATGGAAAAAGTTAATTTGATTGTATTTTTTTAGTCATACTTTAAATTTTAAAAGAAAGTGCTGCCCTCTTGTGAAATGAGGTAGAAGATTTATCATTTCACTGACAGTTGTGTAAATACTACAAAGGAATTAAAAGTTAAATTTTAACATTAAAAAAAAGTAGGGTTTATCTCAAAGTTGTGTGTGTTTCCCCCGAGGTCTCTCCCCGCTGTGCTTTTCTGCTCTGTTGGTGAATTTCCCAACCAAATGAGAAATGGATATTAAAGTAAACTGCTCTCCTTTGCACCATACTTGAAAAATAATGAATGAGTGGTATATTTTCACTCTATTGGGAATGAAAGGCTGTAGTTTCTTTATATTACAGAGGGGAGAAATGGGAGCAAGAGCCAGTGAAGAAGATGCATCAGTGACACCATGGGAAGACTCAAGTCAACTCACTGTCTGACCTCGGGCAAGAGTTTAACCCATATGTGCTCTACTCCCTTAGCTATAAAGTGAGTATTTCAGTAATATTCTAAACTGTGTAGAATTGTGTTAATAGTAAGTGAGAAGCATAGGTAACATAAATAGTATAGTGTTTATCATCAAATAGTAAGTGCTTATTGTAAGTCATTTAAACAATAGACTCCCTAAGAAAATCTAACTACAATATATGTCATCCTTTATTCAGGCATTCACTATGTGGCTCAGGTACTAGATACCATGAAAACATATATCTATATATGTAAGTATTATTTTGCAGGAGCTTCATTCTGAACTATGTGTGAAAGCTGTAGATGCCAAAATGGAATCAATTCTGTCAAACCCTTGTGAATGGAGTTAGAAGGCCATGAAGGGGGAGCCCTCACTCGCAAATGCCTGTAAAGGCCTTATTATAGACATTCCTGCAGTTACTGCACATTTGCTGGTAAAAGGACAAACAGCAAGGAAATTCCTCCAGACTGCAAAGTTCCAGATAAGCCACTTGCACAAGGACACCTGTCAGTAACGATGTCTTTAACAATGATTTGTCACCAACTCTTGCAGCAAGCCCTTGTAACCAATTGTCTTTCTGGTTTAATAAAGTTTATGAAGACTTCTTCTCTTTGTCTTTAAAAGTCTCCCTTTGCACCTGTAATCCCAGCACTTTGGAAGGCTGAGGTGGGTGGATCATGAGGTCAAGAGATCAAAACCATCCTGGCCAACATGGTGAAACACCGTCTCTACTAAAAAATACAAAAATTAGCTGGGTGTGGTGGCATGTGCCTATAGTCCCAGCTACTTGGGAGGCTGAGGCAGGAGAATTGCTTGAACTCGGGGGGAGTGGAGGTTGCAGTGAGCTGAGATCACGCCACTGCACTCCAGCCTGGTGCCTGGCAATAGAGCAAGACTCTATCTCAAAAAAAAAAAAAAAAAGTCTCCTTTTGGCCCCAATCCCCTTGGATGGGCCTGTGATTTGCCTCAGTACACATTTTATGGGTTGCAATCCTCTGCTGTTTTCAAATAAACTGCTCTGTTCTGGAGAGCCTGAGTTTCTTTTTAGGTTGACACATGAAAAATTATTCCATGGTTTCATGAAGAACAAGTATGAGCAGATTTACAATTGACAGAAATGACCAGTATAAATCCTACGGGCTTTAAGGCTACAATTAAACATATCAGTTTCCTCAAAACCTACTTAAGTGACAAATAATGAATCATCTCAATTCTAAAGGTGCTAAAAACTACACAGGAAAAAACAAATCCCAAACTGAGTATGATCCAATAGAGTTTTTTTTTTCTTTCCAGAGTGTGCTTTTTGGAATAAGATTTTGTTTTTTCTCCTATCCTCTGTTCTGGAATTAGGATGGAGGGAGGTTGAGAGATTGGCTGGACAAAATAGTATAGCAAGAGGAGACTGAGCTATTTGGACTATTTCTCTAACCTTAACCAACTTGAGTAACACACACTGGTTTTCATTTACCCATCACACTGGGACTCACATGTAAATAGGTCCATTTACATAAGAATATTAAGAACAGGTGTGCCCATTTTAAAAGGTGTTTAAAATGTAGAATATTCTTTGATTTTCAGTACACTGAGGGAATTGTCTACATAAAGTAATCTTCAGAAAATTCTTTTGTAATGTAAGAGATCTTTTGTCAAATTAAAAGCCACCCCCTGATACATCTGTTTTCCCAGTTTAAAGTTTTATGTGTGAAAGGTTTTCTTTACTTAGGAAAACCTTCCATTTCTTGATCCGTATTATGATAGAGAATAAGGGAATGCTGGCATGGTGTAGTGAAAAAATGCCTCAAGGAGAGTATGGATCTTTTATTTCCTTAATATAATATGGATTTTCTCTTTTTAAACAAAATCTCCTTTTAAAAATAACCTGTAAGAATGGAAGAATGACAATCATGTTGTTCTGTTATTCTAATTAGTTGCTTGTCTGTTCAAATAGCAGACAGCCACAGAGGAACCTAGTAACATTTTGGCAAGCTAACTGTGGAAAACAGTCTCCAATTAAATGCTAAGGGAAGGAAATTAACATGCACACATTTTAAATTAAATAATGCTTTGACTTTACTGGACTTAGGCAAAAGAAATGTTGACTCATCATACACTTAAGGGAATGCTTCTAATAAATAAATGAAGCTTGAAAAGGTGGAAAAACATGCCTCAATGACTTTTCAAGCCGCATAGAATTGCATGACACTGTAACCACTAATTTTCTTAATCTTGCAGAGTGGGTAGAAGTCTAACAAAGTGAACTGTTAAGTAAGTATACAGTAAAATGGAAGGAGTAGACCTGGACCTTGTTACCATTTATTTAATCAGGTAAAACAGAATCTGTTTAGTGACCCATGTTAAAGATCAACAAGAAAAAGATTTTAAGTTCAGAGAATAAGAGAAATGAACCCCTAGAGTGTGAGCTAAATAATATGTTTTCAATAAAGGTGTGTTGATTCAATGTGATGGACCACTGAATACCATTTTGACATAAATTTTTTTAAAGAGTTGCTTTCTCTCCGACTCCCATTACAAGCAGCCAACTCTGCTCTGACCTCCCACTTTTTGCCAGAGTCACCATGCTTTGAGAAGCCCGTAATACTCACATCACCAACTCAGCTTTCTCCATATCTCCTTTCCCTTTTAAAATTTGCTCTCCTTGAGCCTCAACAGCCCTGTTATACAATATACACTTCTTGATCATCACCTTTGGTGTCTTCTCCAGCTCATTTTTTCAGATTCATATGCGTTTCCTCTAACTCTTCAGATTCTGTCTTGTTATTAATCAGAAAAATTACGTCACCTGTATATTTGCTACCTTGTTAATTTTGCAGGGTATCATTTTCTGACATGAATCCTATTTCCATTATTTACCTAAATGCTTTCTCTGTTCTTTCTAAATTGAACTAAGAGAAAATCCCAAGGAATAATGCAGAAGTTGTCTTTGAAGCCAGTAGGAGTAAAAACATCTTCAAAACAAAATATAACAAAACAGTATCTAAGGACTACAACGATTTTAAAAGGCAAAATTCTATTTAACTAAACAAAATTATTTATAGTAACTAGGGCAGACACAAATAATTCCTTAGTGTTCCCTCAAGAACAAAAATTACTTGAGAATAAGAATCCAATTTACTCCCTGGCATGGATGTATCTCCAGGACTTCACAAAATTCTGTGCTAATGTTAACCTAAAATATAGAATAGAGGGACCAGCTTTCCTCAACAAATAGTTTATTGAGAACAGAAAGAAATTGCAATTCGGGTTATGCTTGCCATGGCCGACCACAGGTGCGTGCAAAGAGGCTGAAGCAAGGGGAAGCTTTTGAAAGAAAAAAAGTCCACATTAACTGTTTTAAAACAAAGACCACTGGTTCCAGGAGCTTGTTACAGGAATCCACATCAGCTCACTTGTGAAGGCAGCTCTTGTTAGGCAAATTTCCTTGTGCAAGCAGCTTATCTGGAATAGTATGGTTCTGAGGAATTTCTATTTTCTTTTCTTTCTTTCTTTCTTTTTCTTTTCTTTTTTTTTTTTTTTTTGAGATGGAGTCGCTGTTGTTGCCTAGGCTGGAGTGCAATGACTCGATCTTGACTCACCGTGACCTCTGCCTCCCAGGTTCAAGCAATTCTCCTGCCTCAGCCTCCCAAGTAGCTGGAATAACAGGCATGCACCACCACGCCTGGCTAATTATGTATTTTAAGTAGAGATAGGGTTTCTCCATGTTGGTCAGGCTGGTCTCGAACTCCCAACCTCAGGTGATCCACCCACCTCGGCCTCCCAAAATGCTGGGATTACAGGCCTGGGCCACTGTGCCTGGCTGTTCTAAGGAATCTCTTGGGATAGTTTCCATCATAGGCATACATGTGGGAGCTCCCTTACTTTATGGCTTCTGGGCTCCCTTTCGTTACTGTTTGGCATGAACCACTCCATTTTGGTACTGGTAACTTTCATATCAGCTAAATTTGAATTTATTATCACTTTAATAAAGTTGAGATAAAGTCAGTTTCTCTGATAAACTAAGAATTACAAAATGATACAGTATTTTTTTTTAGAAAAACACTGTGAAAAAATGTAACTAAAACACTGCCGGGGAAAAATATAAATTAGGCCCTAAAAGTGTATGACTAATATATAACCAAATATATAATTCAATATGCTTTACATTTTATGGATGTCATAATTATCTCCATTTTTAGAACTTCTTGAGATTATTATTATGATGTTAACAATTTATAAAGCTAAATAATATTATATGTGTAATAAAATATTTATTTTTACTTGTAATGAGTCAGACCCTGGTATTTTATTCAAAAACCCTAATTCAGTTTAGAAAAGTATTTAACCTATGTATGAAGCTCTTACATTTTGCATCTCTGGATCAAAAATAACATGTAAGCATCAGCCATTTGAATAAATCAGGAAGACTTTTTCAATACTAATTTTAGAATTAATTTAAAACGGATAAGAGGATAAGGATTAGGAATTTTTACTTAATAAGCATTTAATTCTATACATAGGTTTCTACATCGTTCTACATAGGGTTTTGCTTTTCCTTGACATGTATTGATTTGCTTTAGCAATTGTGGATTCATGCCTTTTATTCACATGTTTCTCTGCTTTGCAAAGATAAATACAATCATATATGACTCAATATTAAGAAGAAAAATTTCCCGCTGATTTTTCCCTTTTCAGGAAGATGATGTAAATAATTAACTACACTACAAATGTGATACAACACAAACATCATGGACTCAATTGTGCAGGTAAAACAATTTTAAAAAACGTGTGCATGTTTGTAAGGAATACAGTGGTGCAATTTTTGATCCAGTCTCAGGACCACCTCAGCAAAATTGACATGAATTTTTAACAAAACAAAATTATTTACAAAATAAATAAAAACCTGAACATTATAACTATCCCATAGTTCTATCCCATAGAACCCATAGGTTCTACTCTCTCACTGGAAAAAAGTTAAACTCTTTTTTCTTTTTTTACTCAAACACAATATTTTAAACTTACACTTTGGATATCTATAGTCCCCTTAAAATATATTATTTTCCATTCCTTTCTGATAAACTAAAATCTAAACCTTCACCTTTAAGGTCCCCCTTTCCAACCTCCATGAATCTTTCTCTGGTTTTAAAATGATAACCACTCATGTAAGTTACTTTCTAGTCTCCATAATTTTCTGATAGAGACATGAGCCTTTGATTACCCAATAGCATCTTTAAGTTTAGCCTTGGACTTTTCTCTCATGTACCAATAAATTTTCCAGGACAATCTACTATAAAATAATAGATTCTACTATAAAATAGTAGATATTACTATAAAATAGTAGATATAGTAGATACTATAAAATAATAACTCCAGGAAAAATATCCTGAAGACCATGATGAAAGGAAGACAAAATAGCAAATATGGGATTCTGATAGACTCCATAGAAAATATGAAAAGTTTATGTAAAATCAGAAGGAGCAAAAAAGTATTAAATTAGGCTCAGGGTCAAAATTTCTCTGATTATGTAAAATCTATTTGAGAAGCACATCCCATAATACATTGTACAGTAATAAATATAATCTACCCAAGGAAATCAATATTTTAAAAAGTACCAATATTTATTCCCTCAATTCTAGGGGAAACTATACATTCAAAATAGAACAACTGTCCTACTGGGGGAAAAAAAATCTCCTCTTTCTTGGGCTGGGGAGATTGTGTCACTATTTTGTAATTTCCCCAAAATAAAGAAGGCATTTCCAATTAAATAGATAAGAAAATGGGAAGTTGTAGAGTTCTCTGAGAGAGTAGAGGAGGTGGGCAGATTGGTGACATTTTATCTCTAAACGAACTTTCCTGTCACTAACACAAAAGAAGAGGAATGGAGCCATTTGCATCACAACTTATCTGAGCAAGAGGAAAGCATGCACAAAAATTCTCAAAAATCTTTCAAAATGTATTACTTTTGTCTCTTGGGATTAGAGCTATAAAAACAAAAGACTGCACACTCGAAAAAGAAGATATTAAGGTGAGAATGATGTCAGATTAGCAGAAAATGAAAAATAAATGGCTTGAAATAAGATCTAAATATGACTAAGGCAACTAAGACAAAAAATTAGGCTTAATAGAGTGAGTATAATCTCTGTGGATCCACACTACATATTAAATCCACACCTGTTAATTTCTCTGACTCTTAATACTGGGTATTTGTACAAGTAGTCTAAATAAAAGGAAAATTCTCTGTAATAAAAAGAGAAGTTCAGATCATGCTTTTGCAGCTTTTTAATTAAGTCAAAATTGGTTAATCCAAACACAGACAGTAATTAAGAAAATATCATCATCTTTTCAAAAAGGGACATACACTCTATGCCTTGTTTGAGATCTCATTAACCTGGAATAAGTTCTAGTCAAAGACAAACAGGTTTTACATACCACACTAGATTTTAATCATAGCTAAATATAGTTGCTAATTTTATATTCATATAAACACTTGCATTGCCTGTGTCAAGATTCCTCAGCTCTAAGACTTCTGTGAACCGAAAAGCATAAAGTCAACCAATCACTAATCAACTGCTTTATTCGTGACAATATTATTCATGTTCTCAGTATTTTCTCCTTAATAACTGAGTTCTACTCAACTGAATTTACTAAAAGCATAGGACAAACTCAAACTCAAAGTAGCATTTTGTGATCTTACTTAATATAAGCATGGCATCCAGAATCTATAATTACCTTAAGGCCAAGGAATTATTTCAATAATGGGTTACATAAACCCAAAATAAAACTCTACACAGCCCCCAACCATCAGAAATGGACCAATCCTCTCAGCCAAGGGCATTCCAGAGTTAATGTGAAAAACTAGTTCTGTCCACGATGGAAGAGAGGGCAACATTATACCCTTCCAGTGTTAACATCAACACAGACTTTATTTTTATTTATGTATTTATTTTTGAGACAGAGTTTCATTCTTATTGCCCAGGCTGGAGGACAATGGCACGATCTCGGCTCACGGCAATGTCTGCCTCCCGGGTTCAAGCAATTCTCCTGCCTCAGCCTTCCCGAGTAGCTGAGATTACTGGTATGTGCTACCACGCTGGCTAATTTTGTATATTTAGTAGAGACAGAGTTTCTCCATGTTGGTCAGGCTGGTCTTGAACTCCCAACCTCAGGTGATCCACCTGCCTCGGCCTCCCAAAATGCCGGGATTACAGGCAAGAGCCACTGCACTCAGCCCAACACAGACTTTAAGTCTGATATGAAACAATCTATTCCCTCTGAAGTCTGCTACTTGGAAGCTTCCTCTGCAGGATAAAACCTCAGTCTTCATAACCCCTTACTGTAACTCAGACATTCTGTCCTACTTTGAATAATTCTTTCAACCAATTGGCAATCAGAAAATTTTCAAATCTACCTATGACCTGGAAGCACCCACCCATCCTCGCCTACTTTGAGTTGTCCCACCCTTCTAGATTGAACCAATGTAAATCTTACGTGTACTGATTGATGTATTATGTCTCCCTAAAATTTATAAAAGCAAGTTGTATCCCAACTACTTTGGGTACATGCCCTCAGGACCTTCTGAGGCTGCGTCATGGATGCATCTTTAGCATTGTCAAAATCAACTTTCTAAATTGATTGAGAACTGTCTCAGAGACTCCTGGGTTCAGAGTTATTATCATTGCTGAGAATGAGTTAGGAACCCTAAGATACAATCTGGTACACTGTTTGTATTACTAATAACTGACCCTCCACAATTCCAAAGGAAAAAAAAAAACTTTTATTTCACTTTATTTACTTATTAATCTGAAATAAATATTCTTTGTTCAAGAACTTCTGGTCTTCAAATGAAAAAGACAACCAAAAGACTGCTGACATTAAAAACTATTTCAACTGCAAAAATTAAAAATTAGTGTATTTTAGATTTCAAAAACAACAAAGATCACAGTTGAGAAGCAGTTCTTTTCAAAACATTTTAATTTATAATATAAATATTGGGACCAAGTTGGCAGACTTTCATACAAACCCCTAATAATAACAGTTGTTAAAACAAGCATTTATATCGCAATGTTCATGAGACCAGGGCTTTGAACAAACAAATACAAACTGTACCCCTGCTCAAGTCTGTAAGCTGCAAGACACTCTTTAAGGGATAAGAACTTGACACATTTTTTTCTGGCAATTTCTCAAGAAACTGTAAGTTCATCATCTTAGTACAGAAATACATAAAGTGAATGTATGATACCAACTGAGGAAGATGTAAAAGAGAGTTTAGACACTGTAAATCTTTTGGGGTTCTTTGGTATTATAATAAGGGAAATTCTTAATGTATCATGTTTAGGATTGGACTTTGGCAGTTCTCTCTAATCTACTCTTTACAATAATTCAATTCCAGCTATAACATTCTTGATAAGTATTTTCCGATTTCTCTTTGAACATCTAACACAATGGGGAACTACTTCTCATTACATCAGATTCCAAAATTTCTTCTTTATAATAAGGTGGAAGGGGGAGGTGTTTCCATGATACGTCTTAGCTTCCTCTTGTATCACGGAACCAACACATTTTCAAAAGAGAATCCTTCCTCTATTTGAATAGAACTATCATGATCCCTTGATGTTTTCTCTCTCTCTTTCTCTCTCTCAATCAAAAACACCTTGTTCACTGAGCCACTTTTTCAAATCTTAATGTTGTCTACATCATCTCTGGCACATGCTGGAGCCTTTCCTGGGAATAGTCTCCCTCTCTCCTGCCCCTGATAATGCCTCACAGCCTTGTGGTCAGGATAACACCAATACATTCTTCAGAATTGTCTGCAGATGCTCTCCCCTGGAAGGTCTGCTCTGGCATCTCAAAGCTTCATTCATGGCCCTCTTCCATATAGAAACTCCCACAGCAACATCTGGCAGACAGCCCTAACACAACACAGATCACCTTGTCTGTTTATACAGCTTCATGACTCAAAAAAATACTGAAAATAAAAGCAATAAATTAAGAAAAAAAAAAGTAAGAAATAAGAAGACTGTGTATTTGATTGTGTGTGGAAATGAATAGAAACAAAGCATTCAAGAATGATACCTAAATTTCTGGCTTGGGTAACTGAGCAAGATTAACACACAAGGGAATACAGTAAGTGAAACAGATTTGAGTTTTAAAGGGTCTGTTGAATCACGAACCCGTGTGTCCAGTGAGCCACTGGATATAATAATATAGAGCTCAAGAGAGAGTTAAGGGATGGAGATAAAGATTTGGGAGCCATTAGCAGATAGATCATTACAGAAGCCTGGGAAGAGTATATCCAGTGAAAATGAAAGAGATTTGAGGACAGAAATCTGGAAATTAGTTAACTACTGAGCAAAGGAAAGTGAACAAAGAAAAAAAGAGAAGAAATGGCCAAATATAGCAATAAAACTAAAAGTATATGACAAATCAAGAGATGAGGACACTTGAAGGAGAGTACTGTTAGTGTACAATGGACAAGGACAGGAAGATAAAACTATGTAAAATCTGAGGAGAGGGAAGCAGTAGATCCTCAGTGATCCTGGCAATGCTCATGCTGTTGTCATTGATGCAGAACATCATTGCCTTTTCTTTTATTTTTATTATTTTCTTATTTAGAAACAAAGGCTCACTCTGTCCCTTAGGCTGGAGTGCAGTGGCAAGATCACAGTTCACTGGAGCCTTGAACTCCTGTACAATCCTCCTACCTCAGCCACCCAAGTAGCTGGGACCACAGCATGAGCCACCATGCCTGACTAATTTTTTTTTTTTTTAATTATTAGAGATGAGGATTTTGTTACGTTGCTCATGCTGGTCTTGAATTCCCGGCCTCAAGCGATCTTCCCACCTCAGCCTCCTGAGCTGCCTTCTAAAAGGATCATAAGCAATAAACTACAATTTAATATATAACATTCTATCATACAAGAAAAAGAAAACACACATAAAGTACATGTACAACTTCCAAAATTAATTTCAAATACTACTGGGAACTCAGAGCATTGTTTAGGAACTCTGATTAACTGAAAATCAATTTTGGTATAATTTTCCAAACAGATATATCCTAGTCCTAACTCTTTGCTAAGAAAATGGATGTTGTATTACTATGAAATTGTACATACAGTGGCAAACAAAGACAGACCTGACAGGCCTATGTTAAGTGACTTCTTTCACTGTTAAACAAAAATTCTAGTGATTTACTACCTGTGAATCCCTATTTAAAGGAAGCATCCAGGGGCTAGAGATAAGCAGTCCCAAGAGTAATAAAACCAATTTCACCACATTCAATACAAAACACTGCAGTCTGAAAGAATGACAAAAAACATGAACTATTTTTTTCTATTTAAGTATATTTCAAAGAATAAAAACAGTATGAATACATCAACAAAGATGCCAGATGCCCAAAAACTTATCTTAAGGGTATAATGAGCACTGCTTTAAGAAAAGTTCCCTGTATTTCAAAATTGTTTCAAATGTTTCAACTAGAAAATCATTAGTGCTTTTTTTGGGGAGGTGGGGGGATAGTGCTGTCATTAAATAAAAAGGTTTTCTGAGTTTGTAAACTATATTAACCATTTGGAGCATTCTGGAACTAACATGTTGGAAAAGAAAATTTCTTAAATATTATCTTGACATCTAGAGCTTCCAAACACTAAAGTTATACAAATACAGCATAGTGTCTAACAAGGTCTGACACATAAGGTCAAATATGTCTTTTCCATGAGGCATAATTCCTGAATCCTTCTACTCACTAAAGTTGTTTAAATGGCTCACGTAAAGAATCCATAATAAAACTTTTTTAAAAGATTTCTTTTTAATTAAGAAAAAGAAAATTAAATCAGAAAGTGGAGGCTATGGTAGGCAACTATAATTGAACACAGGACTCCCAGCAAGTGTAAATGAGCCTGGAGCTCCCTGGCTGCCAAAGCAAACAGAAAAGCAGAAATCAACTACATCATTACCCAATGTCAATGAGGGTGGAGGGGAAAAGGCAAGATGTTGAAACATATGCCACGTACAGAAAAACATCATTTCTTTTCTATTTTTTAAACAAGGTGTATGTGAATACAAGCACTTGTATATACACACATAAAAATTTTCTGGAAGGTTGAATAAGAAACCATGGTTATTGCCGGGTGCAGTGGCTCACGCCTGTAACCCCAGCACTTGGGGAGGCTGAGGCCGGTGGATCACGAGGTCAGGAGTTCGAGACCAGCCTGACCAACACGGTGAAACCTCGTCTCTACTAAAAATACAAAAACTAGCTGGGCGTGGTGGCACACGCCTGTAATCCCAGCTACTCAGGAAGCTGAGGCAGGAGAATTGCCTGAACCTGGGAGGCAGAGGTTGCAGTGAGCCAAGATCGTGCCACTGCAATTCAGCCTGGGTGAGAGTGAGACTTCGTCTCAAAAAAAAAAAAAAGAAAGACACAGTGGTTATTCTGGGTGTGGTACTTAGGAAATTGAAGAACTACAGGGCAGGAGACATCTCACATGATAACATCTATATATTACTATAGTTGCTCTTTCAAGAAACATGCATTATTTCATAGTGCAAAATCTATATTACATTTATATATGGTTTATATTAAACTATAATTTATAATTTTATTTTCTAATTTAGAAATATAATGTAAATGAATATAAAATAATAAAGAAGATAGTACAGGGCAGAGTAATCCAAGGGCCACATAACTGCATTAGATTCTGAACATGACAGTATGATGGAAATCAAGAAGCACTTCGCTGGGTGTAGTGGCTCATGCCTGTAATCCTAGCACTTTGGAGGAATGAGACAGGCAGAACGCTTGAGCTCAGGAGTTTGGGACCAGGCTGGGCCACATGGAAAGACCTTATCTCTACCAAAAATACAAAAAACTAGCCTGGTGTGGTGGCATGCACCTGCGGTCCCAGCTACCTGGGGAGCTCAGGCAGGAGGATTGCCTGAGCCCAGGCAGCAGAGGCTGCAGTGAGCCAAGATCACACCATGCACTTCAGACTATGTGTCAATGAGACTTCATCCCCCAAAAAAACAAGAAAGAAAGAAGCACGATTTCAACCACCACATCACAAAATAGCTACCATAAAAAAATTCAAGGCTACTCTGTTACAGATTGGAACCAAACTTAAAGATAGCTCAAAGCAGAAATCCAATCACGCTCTTTCCCAAGACCTGTTTGAAACAGAATAAGAGTTCAAGAAAGAAAGAATGAAGAAAGAAAAAAGAATAAGGAAGATGTAAATCCTATACTGCAATCAACTATAATCCAATTTATAGCAAGGGAGTGAGCTATAAAGATGACAACTAAAATGTCTGGAAATATGTATTAAAATGTCTGGAAATATGAAGAAAAGAATATTTCTGCTGCTAAAATCTATCTTCTTTGTTATCTTCATTATCAAAGAAAAACTTTCTTAGAGAAACCAGTTTAAAACTATTAATCTAATTACAAGCATAAGAAAGTCCCTCTCAAAAAAAAAAAAAATACTGAGAAGTCTATCAATTCAGAAAAGGAAAATGCAGGCTGGGCACGGTGGCTCACGCCCTTCATTCTAGCACTTTGGGAGGCCAAGGTGGTCAAATCACTGGAGCCTCGGAGTTGGAGACCAGCCTTGGTAATCTGGCGGAACACTTTCTCTACAAATAATACGACAATTAGCCAGGCATGGTGGTGCATGCCTGTGGTCCCAGCTACTCTGTAGGCTGAGGTGGGAGGATCGCTTGAGTTGAGGAGGTTGACTCTGCAGTGAGCCCAGATCATTTTATTGGACTCCAGCCTGGATGACACAGTAAGACCCTGTTTCCAAAAGAAGGAAACCACAAATAACTAGAGGTTTTATACTGTTGATTCCATTTAAAAATCATTTCACACTAGGTGACAATATTCCCAAATATATACAAAAGACTAAAAACATTAACAGGCCTTGCAATTCTACTCAAGAGGAATAAAAACCACACAAAAACTTGTGCATAAATGTTCATAGCAGCATTACTCAGAAGAGCTAAAAAATGGAAACATCCGAATATCCATCAACTGATAAGTGGACAAACAAAATGTAGTCTAACCACATAGTGGTAGATGATTTATCAAGAAAGAGAAAGTACCACCAAAGCTACAACATGAACAAACCTTAGAAACATGATCCTAAGTGAAAAAAGCCAGTCATAAAGTGCTATAAACTGCATGATTCCATTTACATGAAATAGAATGGCAAATCTACAGAAACAGACAGTAGACCTGAGGTTTTCAGGGGCTGGGGAAAGTGGGGATTCGGAGACAACAGTTAGAGGGTGGTGATGGTTGTACAACTGTGTAAATACACTAAATACCACTGCATTGCATAATTTAAATGGGTACATTATTTGGAAGATGAATTATATTGCAATAAAGGTTTTACAAAATAAAAAATGTATTATCGAGTCAAGATCCTTTTCTATTGTCTCTGCTAATCTTAACCTCGTAAACCCTAATCCTGAGCCAGTGCTGCCAGAAACAGAAAGAATCTAAGCCGCCCAGCCATGCATTTGTGGGGGCATTCACATAAAGTCTCCTAGTTGTCATCCACATGGCAACTCTAACCAGGGATGGCCAAAAGATGTCCCTGAAGGACAGTCACAAGGTAGCAGCTTATCTGAAGGGCCCCCAAGTGATACCAGGACCTCTTCACCCAAGTTCCTCAATTCAAGATACTTCGGGATGACCCAGGAGTTCAGACTTCCTAAACCCAAGTTATCATAGTCTATTTACTGGGCTCTAAAATCCTGAGTTCTTGGTCACTGCAAAGACAGCACCTGGACTGTCCATGTTCTCACCAGGTACCACCACCTGCTCGGACACTGTGCTGCTACAGCGTGATCCTATAGTTTGTCTGAGTGGGGCTGAACAACAGGAATTTCCCTGCGCAGCCTGTTCTGACTGCCAGGTTGGGATTTTTTTTTCTTTGAGACAAAGTTTCGCTCTTGTTGCCCAGGCTGGAGTGCAGTGGCACGATCTAAGTTCACTGCAACCTCCGCGGCCCGGGATCAAGCCATTCTGCTGCCTCAGCCTCCCGAGCAGCTGGGATCACAGGCATGCGCCACCACGCCAGGCTAATTTTTGTGTTTTCAGTAGAGACAGGGTTTCACCATGTTGGTCAGGCTGGTCTCAGACTTCTGACCTCAGGTGATCCACCCACCTCGGCCTCCCAAAGTGCTGGGATTACAGGCGTCAGCCACTGCATCTGGCCAGGTTGGGCTTTTTTGCTCAGCTGTGCAGCTAGACATCTAGAAGCAGACAGAATGCCTGTTCCTGCACATCTAACCCAAAAACCTTCTGCCTCATGAGGAAGCACTATACTAACACGCTTCAGATTACAAGACAGTCATGTAGTGAGGAAATATCTTCTGACAAATTGCAAAATAATATTTTTTGAAGTATTTTCAGTTTCCTGGGATTGAATAAAACCATTTTAAAAGAATTTATCATACCAAACGGAAGAAGAAGAATGAAAACTGGTCTAACAGATAACTAAAAACATGCAGTCAATTCATCAAATAGAATATCAGTGTAGTGCAGCCCATTAAATGGTACTTACATTGCTTTTCCTTTTGATGACTACTCTGGTGACTATCTGAAAGAAACTGTGTGTTCACTGAAATAATGTACTCATTACAAAACGACAAATCATTCAGTGCCACACTTGTGAGGAAAAAATATTTTGTGACCACTGGAGAAGCAGTGGGTTACATTTCAAGTTTCCTTACTCCTTAAGAAATGTACTAATGGAATAGGTAAAATAATTATAAGTATGTATGTCCAATTTATTTTGTTAAATGCCTCATTGCATATATGCAGTGAAACGCTGGCAGAATACTAAATTATGCCATATAGTATTGATTGTTTAAAAACACACTTTAAAGAGGTAAAAGTTGGGCTGGGCATGGTGGCTCACACCTGTAATCCCAGCACTTTGGGAGACTGAGGCAGGCAGATCACCTGAGGTCGGGAGTTCGAGACCAGCCTGACCAGCATGGAGAAACCCCGTCTCTACTAAATATACAAAATTAGCTGGGTGCGGTGGTGCATGCCTGTAATCCCAGCTACTCAGCAGGCTGACGCAGGAGAATCACCTGAACCCGGGAGGCGGAGGTTGCGGGGAGCCAAGATCACGCCATTGCACTCCAGCCTGGACAACAAGAGCTAAACTCCATCTCAAAAAGAAAAAAAAGGTAAAAGTTTAGGATATAAAATTAAGTCTATTCTTACATCATATTTCTAACATTTGTGAAAACAAATCATAGGTATGCTCTTGCTGTTAAGTTGGGGTAAAAATTAAATAAGACCACAGGTATCAGAGAAGGGAGTTTCTGCTGTTCAAGACTGAGGACAATATTTTACAAAATTGCACATCTCTGCTGTCAAGAAGGACCATTTATAAAAGTCTGAGTCAGGTTTGCTATTACTTCACTTCTCATATTTCTGAAATTTTCAGGAAAAAAAAGTAGAAAAAACACTGCACCTCAATCTGTCTGTAAGTTTCTATTACTTACTTCCTAGATCTTCAATTTGAGGAGCTGTCCCCCGTCTTACTGAGACTCTCCAGTTATATTCACAAATGTTTCGCAGCTTTTGATTTCTTTTTCAGTGTCAGTATATTTATAAAATATATGTTTAACACTTGGATACAATTATAGAACAGAATATAGGCAATATGAATAATCGAAAACCAAATGTTTAAAAAGAGGATCCATTTTCGTAACTTAGTGCAGTTGAGACTTAAGTTGTTTTCACATAGGATGGAATTGAGAGGAAATTAGTTTCTCAGTACAACTTTGGTTCCCTCAAGATAATCTAAAAGCTGGATGGTCCCCACAGAATTCAGAAAGCTTTTGCATATGCATGTTCTAATAAATGTCTTTACATTTTTGATGAACGCTGGTGCTTCCCAGGTCCCTTAAGAGCCAAGGTATCTGAGATACTTTTTTCTTAACATCTAAAGGGTAGCAATGTCAGTCTTTTACAATTACTCAGAAAAGGTCAGAATTTCTTCACCATGGAAAATTTAGCCTCCACTCCTTCTAAATTCATTTTCCTTCTTTTTTTTCTTTCTAGAGCATTAATATGCCTCAATGAAGTATGACATTATTGTGTTCCCATTGCCAAGTGGAATAACTTGTAAGACTTTTTTTTAAAAGAAGGAAATAGAAGATAGAGCCCAGAGCCCTCCCAAATAAGAATGTGAAAAGAGGTAAACTAGAGGAGAATGGATCCACAGTAGACAAAATGAAATAAAATATTCTACCCTCTTCTGAAATCATGACAAGCAGCTCTCTCAACATCTTTGATTACCTTTTAAATTACCACGATTTTCCAATGCATGTGCCAAGCTCTCAGCACTCCCTGCTACTCCATTCTCTCAAAAAAACCTTTCTTCCTTAATTATGTATCCCCACAAATTAGTCATTTTTGGAATTTAGAAAATGGTGAGTCAAGAGTACTTTAAAAGTTGTCTAAAATAAAATTTCTTTCCAAAATCCCACTTTTTCCTCCAATATTTGGAACATAAGCTATACAATAAGATATCCTAAGATCAGCACTGCTGGAGTTGGCCAGGTGAAATAAGTGAATGCCAGACAGAAGCTTACTCAGGAATAGTTCCATTCCATCTTCAAAAGGTTACAGACACAAACACACACACACACACCCCATACTCTCTCTCTTTTGGTTTTATCTTTAGCAATGCAATCTCAAAAACTTGTCCTCCATCCTCATACTAGAAGGGAGAATCACTTAGCAGGTCAGCTACAGACAAGGGACAGAGAAGGGTTTTTCTACTGCAGCTGATATGACACCCTGTGGTTCATCTCAACAGAGGTCAGGAGAAATAACCACTAATAGCACCATGTGTATGAAGGGAAGGCAAAGAAGGGAAGAGAGAAAAACCGAAACAAAAATAATAAAAGTATCTTCTTCTTCTTTTTGTTTTTACATACAGATGAAAAAAAAAATCTGAAAAGTCTTCTTGGAGTGGTTACTGTGAAAGACCAGTGCTGGATGAGGGACAAGGAGGGTGACAGTTGCAGCACAGGACACATGAGCAGAAAAATACTGAACTTGAGCCCAATCCTCAGGCCAACAGAGGAAACGTATTGATGGTATGCAGAATAACTTAAATATGCATATAACAAACTGTCCAGCTCGATTCTATTCAATCAATATTTATTAATGACCTGTTTCATATCAGGATGATATGGTTTGGCTCTGTGTCCCCACCCAAATCCCACCTTGAATTGTAATAATCCCCAAGTATTATGGAAGGGACCCAGTGGGAGGTTAGTGAATCGTAGGGGAACGATTTCCCATGCTGTCCTAGTCGTAGCGAATAAGTCTCACAAGACCTGATGGTTTTATGAAAGGGAGTTCCCCTGACACACTCTCTGGCCTGCCCCCATGCAAGATGTGACTTTGCTCCTCCTTTGCCTTCCACCACGATTATGAGGCCTCCCCAGCCATGTGAAACTGTGAGTCAGTTAAAGCTCTTTGCTTTATACATTACCCAGGCTTGGGTTTGTCTTTATTAGCAGCATGAGAACAGACTAATACACAGACCCTGTGCAAAGCACAAAAATTAACAAGACTAAGCTCTCTTTTTGAATGTTAATCCTTCCCATAACATAGACACTTGTTAACTCCCAATCAGAATGCCACTTTTGAATGCTCTAAAATTTTTAAAATTATCTTCCATATTCTAGATCTCCATTCTACATTAGCAGGTATGCAATATGCCTAAAATGATACAAATATATTAAATTACAAAGTTCTCTTAGAGATGGAATTATCTTTCGCATATCTAAATCATGCCATGGCTAAAGCAGAAGCAAAGTTTCAGCTCAGATGAGCACACTGGTTACATGAAAACATCTACACTGGAGTTTAAAAGCACTGTGAACTATCCAACAATGCTTAAAAGAATTACTCGCTAGACTTAAACACCTAGGCATTTAGGATCCAACATCCCTGCTCCCTTGCTGGACAATAGAATCACAAGACTCAGAATAGCGTTTACTTTTTGAGAGAAGAGGAGGGGATCTGATCAAGGAGGCAGAAACAGCTTCTAAGGATCAGCAATAACTTGGAATACTGATTGCTTTTATTATGATTCTTCATGCCATCCACATATGTTTTATATACTGTTCTGTATATACGCTGCACTTTAAAATAAAAGGCAATACAGCAAGTATCTCTGGAAGAGCACACAAGAAACCGGTGTCGGTGGCTGCCTCTTGCAAGGGCAATGACAGTCTATGGTCATGCTACATGATTCAGGATGCAGTACACTAGAATTTTTATTACACAGACTTTTTGCTTTTTTAAAAACTAAGTATATGTAGCACCTTCTGAAACATAAGTAAGAGCAAATAAGCCAATATGTTAACACTTTGCTCAGGCATGATATTAAAATTCAAGGTAAGCAATGAAGATTTGTACGTCATGGTCAAAGGGAAAGATTTTGAAGAACATGGATAAGTACTGCTATTGGCCATGCTCATAATAAAAGAAATTTTCATAAAGAGAACTACCAATGTAATAACCAATTTTCCATATACATGATAATCATTGATCAAATTTAACAGTTGCAGAACCTTATTCCTCCAGCCCAAAGATTCGTCATATTTCACAGGTACAATGTCCACACAGGTTAAATGCCCTGATCAGTTAAACCAGTCCTCAACTCCAGAACCTCCTATCTCCCCAGGCAGCTTAACTCTGTAACAATGACCAATGTATCCCAAAGAGATGAGGGTTGTGAATCTTCTGATCTATAACCCTCAGCTTCAGGGAATGCCGTGAGGAATCTAAGATTCACTATACCATAGAAAACCTTAATAGTCACATACCAACCAAAATAGAATCAACAGAATGTTTCCATGCATTCTTTTAGATGGTTCTATTTAGAATATGAGTTAGTAAGCCACAAAATCCAGTTCAGAGAGCAACTCAGAATGAAGGAGCTTTAACTAAAGCATGTCTATTAGAGGAAAAGTCAAGGAAGCTAAAAATGTTGGAAGTTCTAAAGAAACACAGTTTAAACAGCTCAGCAGGGCTTCCAAAGAGAAGAGCTTCAGTGGAATTTCTTGTGGGATAGAAACCAATGGTTTCTGGTGGAAGTTTTAAGCACTGGAGTTCTGTACACATTTCAAAGAAAGGGGCTAACACCCTCCTCTCAGGAGTTCAATAATAAAAGAATACTATACGCATATGGATTTTTCAAAGGAAGTGAACATTGGGACCAGAGCTTAGAGAGCTGAATAAAATATCTGATTAAAAAGTCATGTGTATATAGACCCAAAAGAAATGAAAGCAGGACTCAAACAGATACTTGTATACCAATGTTCATAGCAGCATTGTTCATAATAGCCAAGAAGTCAAAACAACCCAAGTACCTATTGACAGATAAAGAGATAAGAAAAATGTGATATATACATAATAATCAGCCTTAAAAAGGAAGGCAATTCAGAAACATGCTACAACCTGGATGAACCTTGAGGACACTATGCTAGGTGAAATAAACCAGTCACAAAAAGATAAATGTTATATAATTCCACTTATATGAGGTACAGAGAGTAGTCAAGTAATATAGGGAAAGTAGAGTGGTACCAGGGGCTGCAGGGAAGGAGGAAGTGGGGAGTTATTGTTTAATGGAAACAGAGTTTCTGTATGGGATAATGAAAAATTTCCAGAGACGGCTAACAGTGATAGTTGCCCTACTGATCTGTACACTTAAAATAGAGTAAATGCCATATTTTATATTATACCACAGTTTTAAAAAGTAAGAGTATATAACCTTACTTTATAGTAAAAGTAACCAAATAGAGCAATGAATTCAAAGACATAAAGATAAGGGTTGTCAATATTATTCAAAATGCCTCTCATCTGAAATCATGTGAAGAAACAGGAAGTAAACTGACAAATGACTGTAGCAGCTATTACATCCTTTGACGATGCTTTGGCCTTTACAATGGGAATGACACCATTTAGATACAATGCCCTTGTGTAAAGCACAACTATACCCAACATCTTCCTCTTGGAGACAACTCTATCCCCAACCCCACCCTGTCCCTCCCCCACCTCATTCGTCCTCCCACTGTGCCATACTCCTCCCCAACCCCCAATCCCCCACCTGCTGCACACACACCCGCGCGCGCACGCACACACACACACACACACACACACACAAATAGGGCAAAAGAATACTGAATGGGGCCCAAAACTAGGTCAATGAATTGTTTGTACAGACCAAATCTTATTTCTCAGTGATCTACAAAGACATATGATATACCCATAGGCTGCAAACTGAAATGCCTGAAAGAGATATGCAGGTAATGTAAACACAGACTGTGGTTTATGTGTAAGAAAAGCCACACACACACTCGTTACAGAGGCAACAACCTCAGTGTTGGGAAAAACGCAGTGGCCCATAGGCAGCTGTGGCCTTGTGCAAACCCACTGTTACCAAATCTACTGATTTTCAAGAGGAATGATTTTTAACTCATGAAGGTGGAGTAGAACTGGAGAAGCGCAGAAAGCCGGGAGGAAAGCAGATTCACATTTGAGGTTGGAATGTCCTTTGGGTTCTTCTCCAGTCGGGCCATTGACCAGTTGCGAGAGGGAAACTGATTTAAAGGAGGTTAGAGTGATACTGTGCGCCCAGAAAACCTGCAGATATTTCTGAAAGCCATGCTTGAGATAACAAACTATTTATCACTGATCCTGTGATAAGGAGAGTTTTTCAGATATTTGTTGAAATAATCTTTTCAGTTCCATGGTACACAAATTGGAAAGGTGAGAGATAATAGACTAGTTTAAAAATGTAAATCAAGATTTGCACTAATTCTTTAAATAAACACCCACCACTGCTTACCATATTTTTAATTAATAACTATACAAGTCCATATTTGCTTTCTTTGAAAGTTTGAGACAATGAAAATAAACTACCGTTTATTAAAGGCCTTAATTTCTGTGACACAGCTATAGAAATATTGTCTGAAAAGAAAACTGTTTGCTCGGTCCAGTGTCAACAGAAAGTTTCAGCCAGAAATTGATTTTTTCCCCTCATTTCAAGCTTAGAACAGGGCTTTATAAAATCTCCAATTTTGTTTATGTTTTCAAAACAATTGAACATTATTTGATGTTTCTCAATTACTTTTGTCATCTAAAAGGAAGATGAAATATATTCAATTGGCCCCATGAAAGCAAAAATAATCTTAGTAAGGCTGTGCATTAGGTTTACTTCTAAGTCACAGAAGGTAGATTCTAAAAAGTAATAGAGGACTAAGGGGCCCTTGGGAAAATACGCAGACCAAATCAATTTGTAAGTATTTGTATCAGTACATTCCTTCATAAATGTGCCAGCTTCTCACCGAACATAGCATCAATTTATCTCAGTCCTCCACCTTTTCAACCACTTCCTTTGAAAAATCTAAATGAATTCTAATGGTTGTGATTTTAGATCAGTATTCTTTACAAAATAGACAAAATTCTTTCAAGCTTTTAATTCTGAAAACCAATGAAGTCAAGAATCACAGGTAGCTAAGGAATCAGAAATACAGATAAATACCTCACAGAGATTATCCTATCAAATTTCCATGGAAAGCATAAACTATAAAAATCCAACTCAAAATAATATAATTACATAGTTTTTCATACGACAGGTAGCCAGTAAGGGTATCTAAAATATGTGATGAAGGCAAAAGACAGTCATTTTAATAAGAAATTGACTCTATTAATTCACTGTTGACCTAGCATTGTGGAAGTGTGCTGTGGCTGCTCCCAATCTGAGACATTACATTCACTGGTTTCTTTCTAGGCAGCATCACATTATTTCTTCCAGACACGTGGATATTTTTTTCCTAATAAAAGTACTTCATTAGGGGCTTTATTGCCAATCCAATAACTCAAGGTTAGTAGCCATTAGAGTGCCTTAATTTCAGTTGTAGCCAGTGTTGTGGAAAGTGAAATGGAATTTCAAAAGCATTATTTTCCTCTCTTATATTGTTCATCTTGTCCTCTCTTCTGACTCTGCCCTTAGAGAGAAAACACATTCCACTCCCTTTTCTAAAAGCAAATCTCTCAGTCTCATTACTCCCTCAGTGTATTCATGGTATTTGATTTCATTGTCAAAAACTATCAAGACTCACTGCCTCATCAAGCATTGATTTTTAATCTAAGATCCTAGGGCTATTTACTCAAATGCTCTCCTAAAGACCTGACTTCCTGTCCTATCTTAGTACTGTATCACCACTGTCTGCTGCACATTTCTAGCTGGAGAGCTGACTTAGCTGCCAAGATGCCAATGAAGCCAAAAAGAAACTCCTCATCTCCTTCCCATTGCCTCTTCTGCCCAGCCCCAGCCAACCTTACCCTCACGTCACTCTTCTGGCCATGGTCCCGGCCACCCTTCTGCTCTTCTGAACTGAAATTTTGAAAGCGTCTCCAAATGCTCCCTCTCCTCTCACACACCCATGATAACTAGATTATCAGTGGCTATTTTCTACCAAATCAAACTGCCCATATCCGCTCCTTTTCCATTTTTAGTGACATTTCCATTCTTTGGTTGTTGGCTGGCTCCTGCCTGAGCTCTTAATGTCATAATGCCTGGTCTCCCTCTTTCCACCTATTACTTCCACCTATTACTTTTCTTTCCACCTATTACTTTTCTGTATTATGTTATAAATTGTGGCCAGATGAATCTTTCTAAAGCACAGTGATGCCCTCCCTTGCTCAAAATCCTTCAGTAATATCCTCAAATATCGAAAGACTCAAGTTCACACTCTGACAAGAACTCAAAATCCTGTGTAATCTGATCTAATTTGAACTTTCTATCCTCATTTTCCCAATATGCTCCTTTCAACAGACACTACTTGGCAACACTGGCTTCATCCCACTCCCAAACCACTAATCAGGCTGTCCCCTCTGTCCTCAATGCCATTTTCTTTCTTTCCCACCATTTCTACTTTTAAGAACCCAGCATAAAAAAATTTACCAGGTAGCCAGTTTTCCCAAATATAAATAATCTTCCAGGTCTGAATTGCTGTAAGACTTTGTTCCTCTCTCTCAATGATTACTTTATTCTACTTGTCTTCTTTTACTGCCCAAGAAATATAGCTTCATCTGCCCTCCAAAATTCCATTGTTTATTAAAGGTACCATGTATTTTTCATCTTCTTATCTTTCAGTCTCCTAACAATGCAGGATAATTTTCCCAAGATGCACTATAGAACCTGTTATTGAATGAAGGGAATACATTCCATGAATAATTTTTTAAGCACTGAAATCTAAAGCAAATAGTGAATCAGAAATCTTAAAAATAAATACATTTTCCATCTCTATAGCTTGCAAAGCTCTAAGACATTTTTATATCAAGACATTCAAACTGCTGACTTAGTAATCAATCTGAAAGAGGACTACTATTTTTCTTCACTAAATTCTGTGTGCCATAATGAAATTAAAAGCAATCTCTGGCAGTGTTCCAAAGGAGATCTCAATGTATGAGTGAAACAGTGTAGCCAGAGTAACAAGTAATTAGAATCATTTAAAGTCATTTACAAAATAGCCTTAAACATTAAATCTTGCTATCACTGCATTTGCAACTAAAACACCTGGTAAAAAGTTTCCAAAGGTGAATCAAAGATGTATTTTATATCTAAGTTCCTTAAATGATTAAATAAATGAATTTATAGACACAAGCTTCACTGACATCACTAATAATGCTATTATGATTTATTGCTAAATCAATTATTTTAACCTTTCTCATCTTACAGATGAAGAAATTGAGGCTCTGGGAATCTAAACAACGTCACCCAGTTCACGCACTTAATGAAGTTACAAAATCAGGACCCAAACTCAAGTGTTCAGTCCTCTATTTACAGAGCTACTACTTAGGATGATAAAGGAACATCAGTGGGAAAATAAGTTTATCTAGGAGATTCCTTCATAATTTTCTGGAAAAAATCTGGCTGATTAGGAGAACCGCCACTGTATTTCTTTAAAACACCATGTTACTAGTACTGTCTCTATATTAATATTAATGGAGTTGCCAATAATCTTGCCCTTCTATTAATTAGTTTTGTCTCATTTTAAAAACAAAGGTGATTCAGAATTAAATAGGTATCATCTGCAGCAATCATTGTCCAATCAGAGAGTGACAGTCACTTTCTAATGCAGATGGGAGTTCCTACAATCTTTTCCTGTTTTCTAGAGCTAAATTTCCTCTTTGTGAGAAAACCTATTTTAAAAATCCATTTATAAATAAAAGTCTATAAATGTTCATGCTTTATTTTCCCCTTGGATTAGGTAAAACAGCATTACAATACAGATGATTTCTAACATACGTGTAAAGATATCAGAAAAAAACACATTAGTAATCCATCTAAAATAATAAACCAGTATATTTTCCTTATCACATGATCCCACAAATATATAATGGCTATTATTCTTAAATTTGACATCATAATAAGAGTAATATCTTTTCTTGATTATAAGATACCATCCAGCCTGGCACAGTGGCTCACATCTGTAATCCCAGCACTTTGGGAGTCCAAGGTGGACCGATCACTTGAGGTCAGGAGTTCGACACCAGCCTGGCCAACATGGTAAAACCCCATCTCAAATAAAAATATAAAAATTAGCCAGGTGTGGTTACTCAGCTACTTGGAAGGCTGAGGCAGGAGAATTGCACGAACCTGAGAGGCAGAGGCTGCAGTGAACCGAGATCGTGCACTCCAGCCTGGGCAACAGAGCGAGACTCTGTCTCAAAAAAAAAACCCATCTGTTGTAAGATAAAAACACTGACTCAGTGGTATATTTGAGAAGAGTAATATTACAAATATATATAAGTAATAGAAAATATTCAACTGATTATTAAAATTTCATTAAAATGTGATAAAACATGTCATGGATACAATGAAAATCTATTTATACTAAGGATGAGCAAAAATAAGCAAGTTTTAAATAAACTATAACCAAAAAAATGAAAAGAGGTAGAGAGAGAAGGAAGGAAAAGGAGAAAGAAAAGATGGAAAAAGACAAAAGGAGGAGGCAAAGGAGAAAAAAGAGAAGGCATGGGAAGAAGAATAAACATGTTCTTGTCCATAAATCAAACAGATCGGCTTACCAATTCCCTTAAGCACCACTAGGAAATGAATCAAATGTTTATTGCACTCTCATACTGGCCTCTCACATTCAAGGTAAAAGATATGTTAGTGATTGAGGTATTAGGAGAGTCTGCCTTGTGAGTACTATGAGAATCGCCATATCTTTCCTAATCAAGTATCAGCAACATCCACCTGTTTCACATACACAGGCTACATATGTTGATTATTAAAACTATGAGAAGACTTTGCATTCCCATCAAGAAGGGAATATACAAACATGAGAAGAGAATTGCATCATAGTGAGATAAGTGCTAGATTAAAAATAGTCATTAAGTGCCACGGGAGCCCCAAGATAGGGCATAAACTCATTCTCCCTGAAAGGGAAGAGAGAGAATTCACTGATGAGAAAATATTTGATATAGGCCCTGAAGGATCAGTAAAACTTTCAAGAAGAAAGGCATCCAAGCAAAAGGATAAGTACAAAGTCAGAAAAATATATGGTTTCTTTGGAGAACCATAAAAAGTTTCATATACAATATGCTTTGCTCACATTAGCAATAAAACAACTATTGTTCTCTAAAATGGTTCATAATTAATGTTTCATAACTCACTGAAATTGCTATTCCCACCCCTAATAATAATTAGTAAAGATGAGTATTACAGATAGGCATTTTTCTAAGCACTTTACCTGTAATAGCTCATTTAGTCCTCACAACAACCCTAAGAGGTAATATCACTATTAATTTCTCTCATTTTGTAGATGGAGAGACTGGGGTACAAAGAGGTTAACTAGTTTGTCCAAGGTTACAGTCTGACTCCATGATGCCCTTAGATCCAACGCTCTAAACCATAAACCATACACTCAATCATCAACCCTACTAGTACCACACTGAACCTGCTCTTACTACACAAGCATCTCCTCACTTACACCTAACCAACCTAAGTATGCTGTGGACAAAAAGAAAGGGAATCCCAGATATCAAACCCACTTCATGCCTTCTTAGAATGCTTACCATGTCTCTTCTTTTCCTTCTTCTTCCTCAGTACTTCAGCCCTCAAAGCTGCTATTTTACTTTACAATAATCCTTTATTCCCTCCTCATTCTCATAGTAATATCACCAAGAAGGCAGCAGGATCAAAAAGAAAGAAAAAGTGAAGAGTTTGTCTACAATAGGTAAATCCCCAGAGCTGTCTTGTCCCCAGGTCACCACACTTTTGTTAGAGAGGTATGTTTTCATGAAATGCAGATATAGACTTGTAACAAGAGATGGAAAAAAAGTAATAAGAAAACCAGTATTATCTTGGACGCTATTTCTCATTGACTGCAAACATCTCAGCACCATGATGGCAGAAATTTAGCATCTCCCAAATAATACATTTTTCAAATGTTCTGGTTCTTCTTTCCCTTGAGAAGCTATGCTTTGTTCAAAGTGATTTTCTGAAATAAGAAAAGCTTGTAAGTCTACCAATTAAGCAGATGTAGGATTTATTAGAACAGGAACAGAAGCTAAAGGGGCAATGGCATGCACACCCAGATTAATTTACCCAGGCATCAGAGTTAAAGGAACCGGCTCTGGAGCAAAAACATATTAGCCAATAAAATTCAAATGGAGAGTTTAGCAGCACAGGTGGGTACTTAAAAATGATTTAAACAAATTGGCACATAGTAGTGATATTTTCCATTCTGCAATCATGGCCATCACAATGATCTCATTAAATTTACAAGTTAACTCCAAATAAGCCAGGCTCAATATAAGCAGAAGGCATCTAAAGCGATGCAAGAGAAATCCAACATACAACTCCCCATTTGCATGTTTAACAAAAAAGATAAAGAGAGACACATTCATGTAGACACACTGGATATCTGGGAGAGAGCTCCAGAAACATCCACACTTACACATTGCATGCGGTGCAGTATTCTAGGTTTAAAGACCTTTCCTAGTATAGAAAGAATGCCCTTCCTGGGTGGTCTAGTGTCGAATCACCCACCTGGTTTTAAAATGCTTCCTTATTTCTAACTCAATTGTAACAGAAGCATTATTCTCAAAATTTCACTTTCAAAATGGGTGCAGATATTAAGGCGTCATTTTAAAGTGCTCTTCTCTCCTATGGAGTTCACCTAACTTTGTCTTCTTCTTTGTCATCTAACTTTGTCCATCTAACTTTGTGTTAGAAAATTAGTAGAAGTGGGATACTTCACATTTTTGGCACATTTTGACAAACTCAACCAAATTCCACAGCAACTTCACAAAGATTAATGAAAATCTCCAGAAATAAATCACATAGAATAAAAAATGTATTCACTATTGAGAAATTTCACAAGGCACATTAACACCTTTTACCATGTAGACACCCAACAGCTTTAAAGGTAAATTGGGCTTCTCCCATATTCTGGTTTAAGAGGTTGTAAAGTTGTATTCAGCTTCAGTAAGTAGCTATCCTGCTTCATTCTATAATGAGTTGCATTTCTAGACTGACCAAATTGATAGGCACAGTTCTCAAAGGATAAAGGCATCATTTAAATTAGAAGGCACTGCTTAAATGCCAAGTAATCCTAATAGCATAAAAAGCAGCTGTACTTTACTAATGAATATGAAATTGTAGTTACATTACTACATATTGATTTAAAAATTAATAATGATAGCTCCAAAGCTGACAAGTCTACTGGCACAATATTAAAAAATGTGCTTATTGACCAATTTGATGTGAATTTTGTTGTGCTTATTTAATCATATAGCAAATTCATAATATGCTACTAAGACCTCTAGGGAGTCATCTATGACTCTTACTATGATCACAAAGAAATTATATCTAACATAATAGGCTATTTGCTAAGTGTCAACAAAATCAAATGATTCTATTTTATAAAAGATCAAACAGTCTAATCACATCAAAGTTATCCATGGTCAATTTAATCCTTTTTTTTAATAAGGCTGTTCTTGAAATAATACAAATTCTGATGCAAGAAACAGAAAAGTTATTGAATATTATACCTAAATATATCATTTTAAATATTTGCATGCAAATAAAACATATTTGGTGTGTTCTAACTTTATTTGGCTGTTATTGTTGTGTTTAATGATACAGCACCATGCTTAGCTTTAACTAATATAGCATGTAACATAGAGTATTTTAATTTCCAAACTTTAAACAATAATAACAGAGGAAAAGAACTGGGCAAAGATTATCATTGTGCCAAGTACATAGTAGGCACAAAAATAAATATCTGTCAAATAAATGAATAGCTAGATGAGTAAATAAAATTAAAATGGGGTTCATTTTTTTAAAGATTATTGATTACCAAGTTTCTTTGAAGCAAACAAATTTTGAAAACCAACTCTAAAGTCTTTTAGTCTGTAATCAAAGTGTAGTTGGTGCATGCCTAATAAATAAGCATGTGTTTTATACATGCATAATTAATATATGGAAGATTAAATTCAAATGTCAAGCTAAAGACTGGTTTGTGGCAAAGTAGTCATACAAATTGAAGAAATGTTTATTAAGGAATATAATACTCAGGGAAGGACTGTGCTTAGTAGTATCATCAATAAAAAGTAAATATAATTTTTAAAATTGAAAGAAAAAATTTCAGCTGAATAGATTTCCAAATTTGGAAGTAGTGTGGCATTGCAGAGGAGAGGTAAAACCTCCAGTGGATACTCCAAAGCTTCCATTTTCCAATGTATGACAATGACATTAAAAAATATGACCCTAATTATAACTTTCAAATAATGACAGATGGGCTCTCTGAATGGTCTCTGTACCTTTTAATTTAGTCTGCAAAAAAGATCCATCTTCTGAATTACAATGTAAGTGCATTAACACTCATATGTATTCTCTTTTTAAACACCAAGGTGCAATTTAATCAAAGCAAGCTTTTAGAGAAACAATACAATACAGTCAAAATAAGGGATTTCTCATTGTTCTGCTAAATTGAGGGACGGATTTTTTGATTATCTGGAAAAATAGTTGAACTGCATATTTCAAACAATCTTCCCTGAATTTCCAAGCAAGCTCTGCATGGTAATGAGTGGGAGGCTGTAAATTTGAGATGATGATGCTGGTGTCAGAATAGTTAATTGATGGTAGGGATTGGATAGGTAGGCCAATGGGTGATTAAAAACATTCTTAGTTTATGTTTCTAAACATAGCATTTGTATAACACAGAATGCTTCTTTTTTTGCTCACCAGAGTGATGGCAGGGTGGATATAATTCAGTCAAAAGTGGCATCAAATCATTAAGAACTCATGATGTGCAGACAGATGGAAGAGAGAACACATCCTTGACTAATCCCAATGAAAATTATTCACTGATATCTCAAGAGATCATTTCTACTGACCCTGAATGTAACCAACTACAGTATAACAGTATTATGGCACAAGTTCTGCTTGAAAATCAATAATGCAGGGTTTGAATTGACTTCATGGGACTTCATTCAATAATAGATTTCTGTTCACAGATTCAAAGGCAAAGGAATAGTCAATAAAAGCCACAAATAGTCTTCACGTATTCCTAACAGATTTCTACACCAGGTGGTAGAACGCTATGGCGGGCTGGCTGCACTGATGCCCACCTGCGCCTGGAATAGAACCTGGCACAAGTAACACAAGCTCACAATTTATAAGAGCGGAACTGGCATAGATTTCAGAGAGACTGTACAATGAGCCAGTGGGCATAGGATTTGGGGAGCCTAAAGAATTCTTTTCTTGAAAAGGAAGTGGTAAGCCATTCTGGGTATTTTTAGAGGATATTAAATAACTATAATAATGTAGATAAAAATCAAAGTAAAAGGCTACCCAAGATGTTCACTTTGGTTAATTTTAGATTGTGTGAAATTCACCTTTATTTTTAAAAATCTTTTTTAAAAAAGGCTTATAAAAAAAAGCTATCAGACAAAACACAAATTTCCAAGTAACCACTGATCCATGACTACATAGGAAACAAATATAATTGACTCCTGTTTGTCATTAGCATTTACAAGGCTTGCTGCTGCAAATTACAATGGCTTCTGGCTTAATTTAAAAGATTTGCTAACAGTTATTTTTCCCATCTTTATGATACATTTCTTTAAAAAAAAAAAAAAAATATATATATATATATATATATATATAATTGTACTTTAGGTTCTGGGGTACCTGTGCAGATCATGCAGGACTGTTGCATTGGTACATACATGGCAATGTGGTTTGCTGCCTCCATCCCCCCTGTCACCTATATCTGACATTTCTCCCCATGTTATCCCTCCCCTCCTCCCTACCCCCCTCACTGTCCCTCTCCTAGTCCCCCCCAACAGACCCCAGTGTGTGATGCTCCCCTCCCTGTGTCCATATGTTCTCATTGTTCAACATCCACCTATGAGTGAGAACATGCGGTGTTTGATTTTCTGTTCTTGTGTCAGTTTGCTGAGAATGATGGTTTCCAGAGTTCATCCATGTCCCTCCAAAGGACAGGAATTCATCATTTTTTATGGCTGCATAGTATTTCATGGTGTATATGTGCCACATTTTCTTTGTTCAGTCCATCATTGATGGGCATTTGGGTTGGTTCCAGGTCTTTGCTATTGTAAACAGTGAAGATATCCAACAAATTGTCTTTAAATTCTAGCCACAAACCCTGCTTTATTAAGTAGTTCTTAAGCAATAATGGTAATTACAGTTAACTGTGTGAATTATTTAACAATAGTTCAGAATCAATACTTGTTAAATGATTCAAGATTTCACCTATATGCTGTTAAGGGCCACTGTTTATCTAGTTCAGAGTAACTGAATTAAACACAGTATAAAACATTGTAAATCCTTAGAGTCCAATGCTACTGCTGAGAAGGAGTTCCAATATGGAGATCAGTGAAAACTGTTTTGGGATAATGAGACAATAGTGCAAAGGTCCTGTGGCAGGAATGTTTGGTATGGGCAAGGAAGAGGAAAGAGCCAATGCAGTTCAAATGCAGTGGGCCAGTGGACAGGAGTAATGTTCAAAATTTTTTTAAATGTCAGAGAGACAAATGGCCCTGCCTGATCATGCAGGACTGGGTAAGGCAGAGTAAAGGGTTTAAATTTTATTATAAGTGTAATGAGAGCCTTTGGGTTGTTTTATGTAGAGAATGGACATGACTTGGTTTATGTTTCTAAAAGATCACTGGGACTGCTGAGTAGGCTGTAGGAACATTAATACTAGAAGCAAAAAGAATACTTAGATAGCTACTCCATTTGTCCAGATAAAATGGCATGGCTTTGATGGACTAACCATGAAAATGAAGAGAGATAGATGATTGAGAATATATTTTGGAGGCAGAGACCAACGTGCTTGCTGAGGTGCACCAAATAGGAACACATAGGGTAGATGAAAAAAATGAGCAATCAAGCATTACTGACAATGTTCTGGTTTGAGCTAAAGGATCTAGATACTAAATGGATTAAAAAGACAGGACAGGAAAGGGCACCATGTGAGCACAGAGAAACTCCTAAGTCCAGGTGTCAGAGGGAAAAGCAGTGAGATGGGCTTTAGGAGAAGTAATGCCTGAGATGGCAACAGAAGCTAGATGAGTGGACTCCTAAAGAAAACAGTCCAAATAGATAGAGGGAATCACATTTATCAAGGCTCAGAATTAAAAGATGATGTCTAAACATTTATGAAACTGAATTAATAATGATTATGGCCAATCTAATATAGGAAATGACTTCTAGGAAGCTGCACCCTTGAGTAGTGTGTCATTTTAAAATATATAATACTGACTTTCCACTGAAACTACAGATATAGTGCTTTGTGGACATTCCTTTAATATAAGTATTTCTGAGCAGTTACAAACTGTTTTAAATAAACTAAAATGCCTGTGATTAATGTGTAGCAATGTTTTATGACAATTTAGTTATCTTTTCTGTATCTCAACTTTTCTGTCAAATACTTTATAACCTATAAATGAACATCTGGAAAGTGGGGGACTGTTATTTAGTGCTCTAATTTGTGCCTTTGAAATGTTCAGGGTTTCTTAAAGATTCATATATTGAAAGCTAGAAGTTATCTTTGTTTAATATCAGGAATTGCTTCTAAACTTCTTTAGTTATCATGTGAATAACTTTCCTGAGAGGAAAACAACTTAGAAAAAGCTTACGTTTCCAACCCTACACAGACTCCACAGCCCGCAGTACAGGAAACAATTTATTCATCCACATATTTAACACCACTGTGCAAAAGCACATTCAACCTCCTCATTTAAGAGTTAATTGGTAGAGATCATTCTAACTGAAGTGCTGCTAGTAATGGAAGCACCGCAATCCAAAGGAAGCTGGCAATGTTCAGGGAATATCTAGCTCCTTTCATTTATTCATTCCCTTGTTCATTCATTCATTTACTTTGCTTGAAGAATATGCAACTGACATGTAATCCATCGTATATCTGAGGAACCCTTACAACTATTTCAGAATTTGTACTTAATTAGGAAGATGAGCTGAACTAAACGGATGTATTTTACATAATGGTTAGGTTTGAAAACTCACTAGAAAACTTCTCAGGAATCTGTCACTGGGGGAAGGTCCTGGGACTCCTGTATTTTTTCCTGAGATTTGGTAGCCACTGTGTTCACTCGTGTTTCTCCTTTATTTTCTCTTTCTAAATCAGCTGGATCTTTTCTCCATCCTTTACTGTTTTTGTTTTAATAAAACATTTGAATTTATATTCTTGTTTACCACCACAAGTCTCATTTAACACCTTTCCACAGCACCTTTTAGAAGCAGCAGAAAGTATTACATATCAGTATCATACCTATTCTTTCAGGCTATACCTGAAACCATTGGTAAAATTAATGATGGCAAACCAAGCTGCTGAGAAGGCTTCCGGTGTTGAATCATGACTAAAAATTCAGAAAAGGATTTTTTGGCATGTGACAGATCTCAATGAAGCTTTTATTATTTAAATGTGTTTTAAAATTAAATGATACTCAGAAAGAAGTACTCCATATAGCATAAACCACCTGTCTCTATGACTGAGGGACCACAAAAAGCATATCTTATATTTTCCTATGGAAAAGGGGGAAAAAAGCCTCTGACTCATAATGAGAGAATCCATTCTTCTCTACAGTAACAGGTGAGAGGAGGAAAGAAGAAATCAATGACAATCTGGTGAGTACTTTAAGTATGGAAATAGTCAGAACAAAGTAGGAGTGCTTTGAAATATATATTTGCATACATGCATTAGAATATATTTTAATGTGTATATATATATTTAATTTTACAAAATATGAGAGAATCTTATCACTATTTTTTATAAGTTCCTTTCTCACTTATCTTTTTGGGGACAGGGTCTTATCAGCTTTACTGAAGTTTAATTAATTTAAAATAAAATTTTAAGTACACAATTTGATGAGTTTTGGCAAATGTATACAGTAGTGGGACCATCACCACAATCAAGATACAAAACATTATTAACACTTCAGCAAGTCCTTTCACGTCCCTTTGCAGTCAATTCTCAAGCACTGTCAATAATTGAACTGCTTTCCATAACCATAATTTTGCCTTTCTAAAATGTGATATGAACAAAATCATACAACACACTTTTAGTATTTGTTTTTGTTTTGTAATTGAAAAACAGCAGTATACGTTTATGGGATACAATGTGGTACATGGATACAATGTGGCATGATTAATCAGATGAATTAACATATTCATCTCCTTGCTTACCTATCATTTTTTGGTAAGATATTTCAAATTTATTCTCTCAGAAATTTTGAAATATATAACACATTATAGTTGATTTGCTCAGTAGCCACTCTTTTTCACTCATGTTTCTTCTTGGTTTGCCATAAATCCTCCTATCTACCTGAAACTTTGTAGCCTTTGATCAACAATTTCCCCTTCCTTCTCTCCCTGCCCTTCCTACCAAGCTTCTGATAACCCTACTTCTACTCTCTACTTCAATTAATTCAAATGTATTAGATTCCATATATAAGGGATACCAGACAGTATATCTGTGCCTGGCTTATTTCACATCACATAATGACTTTCAGGCTCATCCATGCTATCACAAATGACAGGATTTCCCCCACTTTTAAAGGCTGAATAGAATACCATTAAGGAGATACACCACATGTTCTTCATCCATTCATCTGTTAGTGGACACTTTGTTGTTTCTTAGCTACTGAAAATAATGCTACAATAAACAAGACTGCAAATATCCCTTTAATACTGACTGCAGTTCCTTTGGATATAAAGGCTCGAAAGTGGGATTACTGGGTCCTATGCAGTTCTATTTTTACTTTTTGAAGGAACTTTCATACCATTTTACATAACAGCTGTACTAATTACATTCCCACTCACAATATCTGAGTTCTTTTCCTTTTCTCCGGATCTTCTCCAGCACCAGTTATCTTTCATCTTTTTGATAACAGCCATTCTAACTGGAGTGACGTCATACCTCACTGTGGTTTTGATTTGCATTTCCCAAACGATTAGTGATGCTGAGCATTTTCTCATGGACCTATTGCTCATTTCTATCTTCTTTTTGGAAGTGTCTCTTCAGGTACTTAGTCAATTTTTAAATCAGGTTATTTGTTTTCTTGCTGAGTTCAGTGCTTATATATCTTGGCTATTAACCACCTTATCAGATGTATGGTTTGCAAATATTCTCTCCGCTTCCACAGGTTGTCTCTCCACTTTGACTGCTTTCTTTGCTGTGCAGAAGCTTTTTAGTTTGATTCAATCCCATTTGTCTATTTTTGCTTTTGTTGGTTGTAAAGGGCCATATTCAACCAGTGTCAGTTCCCCTATGTTTTCTTCTAGGAATTTTACAGTTTCAGGTCTTATATTTACGTCTTTAATCCATTTTAAGTTGAGTTGATTTTTTGCCTATGGTGTAAGATAAGGATCTACTTTTTCATTATTTTGTATGTGAATACCCAGTTTTCCCAACACTACGCATGGAAGAAACTGTCCTTTGCCCAGTGTGCATTCCAGGCACCTTTGTCAAAAATCAGTTGACCTTAAATGTGTGGGTTTATTTGTGGGTTTTCTATCTTGTTCCATTCATCAATGTGGAACTGTATGGCAATTTTATCGCAGTACTATGCTGTGCTGATTGGTTTCTTTATAAAATGTTTTTATAATCAAGAAGTGTTATGCTTCCAGCCTTGTTTTTTGTTTGCTTGTTCAAGATTTGTTTTAGCTATTTAGAAGCATTTGTGGTTTATATAAATTTGAGGATTATATTCTATTTCTGCAAAAAATGACACTGGAATTTTAACAAAAATTGTGTTAAATTTGTAGATTCCACTGGGTAGTATGTAAAATTTCACAATATCAAGTCTTCTAATCCATTAACACAGAATGTCTTTTCATTTATTTGTGTTTTCTTTTTCTTCACTAGCATTTTATAGTTGTCAGTATATAGGTCATTTACCTCTTTATTTAAATTTATACCTAAGTATTTTGTTGTTGTTCTTGTTGCTATTGTAAATGGGATTGTTTACTTAATTTTCTACTTGGATAATTTGTCATAGGTATATGAAAACACTGCTGATTTTTATATGTTGATTTTGTATCCTGCAACTTATCAGTCCTAAAAGTTTTTTGGTGGAATCCTTATGGTTTTCAATACAGAAGATCATGTCATCAGCAAATGGAAATGATTTCATTTCTTCCATTCTTATAAGGATGCCTTTAATTTCCTTCTCTTGCCTAATTGCTCTGGCTAGGACTTCCTGTACTAAGCTGAACAGAAGTTGTGACATTGGGCATCCCTGTCTTGTCCCTGATCTCAGTGGAAAAACTTTCAACTTTTTACCACTGGAAATGGTGTTAGCTAAATGTTTGCGTATACGTCCTTTACTGTGTTGAGGTACGTTCCCTCTACAGCTAACATGTTGAGAGTTTTTATTATCAAAGGGTATTGAATTTGGTCAAATGCTTTTAGTGCTTTTTCTGCATTTATTGTGATGACCATATGGTTTTTGTTATTCATTTTGTGAATTGGTGCATTACATTTACTGATTTGCTTATGTTGGACCATCCTTCCATCCCGGGATAAATCACAATGATCATGGTGAATGATTCATTTTAAGTGGTCCTGAATTTGAATTTGGTTTGCTAATGGTTTGCTGAGGGATTTTTCACCTGTGTTCGTTGTGGAGATTGCCCTATAGTTTTTCTTTTTGCTGTTGTTGTTGTTTTGCAGTGTTCTTGTCTAACTTTTGCAGTGCTAGCTTTGTACAATTCGTTTGGAGGTATTCCCTCTTCTTTGATTTTCTGGAAGAGTTTAGAAGAATTGGTGTTAGTTCTTCTTTAACTATTTGGTAGATTTCAACAGACGAGTCATCCAATTCTGGGCTTTTCTTTGCTGGGAGAATTTTTATTACTGATTCAATCTCTTTACTTATTATTGGTCTGTTCAGGTTTTCTGCTTCTTCGCAATTCATCTTGGTAGGTTGTGTGTGTCTCGAAATTTATTCATTTCTTCTATGTTATCCAATTAGTTGGTGTACAATTGTTCAGTTTCTTATGGTCCTTTGTATTTTTAGAATATCAAATGTAATGTCTCCTTTCTCATTTCTGATATTTTTTCTTTGGGTCTTTTCTCTTTTTTTTCATGGTTAGTCTAAATAATGGTTTGTTGGTTTTGTTTATCTTTTCTAAAAAGAATTTCTTAGCTTTGTTGATTTTTTTTCTTTTAATTTTTCTAGTCTGTACTCCATTTATTTTGGCTCTGATCTTTGTTCTTTCCTTCCTTCTGGTCATTTTCAGATTAGTTTGTTCTTCTTTTCATTGTTCCTTGAGGTGTAACATTAGATTATTTATTCATGCTATTTCTTCTTTCTTGATATAGGCATTTATTGCTATAAGTTTCCCTCTTTGGGCTACTTTTGCTGCATCCCATAAGTTTTTGTATGTTGTGTTTCCATTTTTCTTTGCTTCAAGGCCTTTTAAAATTTCATTCTAATTTTTTCTGTGATCCAATAGCTGTTTTGGATCATATTGTTTAATTTCCACATATTTGTGTATTTTCCAAGTTTTCTCCTGTTATTAATTTCTGGTTTTATCCCACTGTGATCTGAAAAGACACTTGATATGATTTCAATACTCTTAAATTTGTTAAGGTTTGTTTTGTGGACCAACATCTGACCTATTCTGGAGATTATTTTATGTGCACTTGAGAAGAACGTGTATTCTGTTGCTGTGGATTGGAATGTGTTGTTAGGTCTATTTGGTCTATAGTGCAATTCAAGTCCAAAGTTTCTATACTGATTTCCTGTGTAGATAATCTATCCATTGTTCAAAGTGGGATGTTGTGGTCCCTGGCTATCTCAGCATTGCAGTCTATGTATTCCTTCAGATCATTTAATAATTGCTTTATGTATTTAGGTGCTCTGATGTTGTATTCATATGCATTTACAATTATGTCTTTGTGAATTAATATCTTTATCATTATGTGATAGTCTCCTTTGTATCTTTTTATGGTTTTTGACTTTAAATCTATTTTGTCTGATGTAAGTATAGCTCCCCTGGATCTCTTTGGGTTTCCATGTGTGTGAAATATCTTTTTTTTACCCCTTCATTTTCTATGTACAGTCTTACTAGGAAGGCAAATCTCTAGTAGGCAACATTGCTTTTTCTTTAATCCATTTGGCTACTCTATATCTTTTTATATAAGAGAGTTAAATCCATTCTTTTTTCCCCATCCATTCAGCCAGTCTTTGTTATTTCATTGAAGAATTCAATCCACTTACATTCAAGGCAGTTACTGGTAGTTAAGAATTGCTACTGCCATTTTGGAACTGATTTCTAATTGTTTTGTAGGTCCTTTGTTTCCTTCTTCCTCTCTACTGTCTTCCTTTGTGGTTTCCTGTGGTTATGCTTTGAATCTTTTCTTTTTATACTTTGTACAACTACTATAGGTTTTTGCTTTGTAGTACCAAAGTTGCAGATACCAAGATGAAATTACTCTTCTCAGACTCAAACAAACTACAGCCTGCAAAGCATATAGAGGGTGAGGTCATGTGTGCATGTCTGAGATAAAACCTATCTCAAGGGCTTTCTAAAATAGACACACAAGAACTTTCTTCATGTCCTTTACACATCTGCCTCCTGCAAAGGGTCCCAAAACGGTGAGGAAATGGAATATCCTCCTCCAATTCACTTTTCCCACTGTAGAAACCATGGGTCTAGGGAAATTCTGTGTATGTCACTGTACTAGCTTGGGGGTGGGGTGGTCCAACCAAAGAAAACTGTTCCACTTATTGTTCAGTCATAGCTTTTCTCAGTTCTGTGGTCAAGTGAATATCTCAAGTTCTGGGATATTCACAATGGTATTCTTGCCAGATGACAGTTGTTAGTTGAATTTCTGGGAGAGGGAGACTAGAGAATGAGGCCAGAGAACTCCTATTCCACCACCTTGCTGATGAGATTTATTTTAGAAAATTGGCTCACATGATGGCGAAGTCTTGGCAAATCCAAAACCTACAGAATAAGCCAGCAGACTGGAGACTCAGGGATGAGCTGCTCTTCAAGTCCAAAGGCCATCTGCTAGTAGGATTTCCTTTTCTTCTAAGGAGATCAGTCTTTTTCTATTAAGGCCCTCAACTGATTGTATGAGACCCACCCACATTATGGAGGATAATCTGCTTTACTAGAAGTCAACTGATTTAAATGTTAATCTCATCTCTAAAAAATAACTGCACAAAAACATCTAGTTTGAACAAAAATCTGGATACCATGACCTAAGCAAGTTGACACATAAAATTAATCAATATATTAGTGTGGAGAGATAAAAATGAAATCTGGGGAACATACAATTTGTGTTAGAAGGCAGTAGAGTGATTGACCATCCTGGTTTATCTGGGACTGAGGCATTTCCTGGAGCAAGAGGATTTCAATGCTGATGCTGAGAAAGTCCCACAGAAAACAAAACAAGGTCACTCTAAGGTAAGGCCATTTCATCTGTCCTTGTTCTTGTTTCAATCCCTTCCAGTTTATCTCTGACCTTCTAAGTTACACAGATTTGTGGGCACGACAGTCTTTGGACAAGAAACTACTAAAATAAATGAATAAATGTACTGTAGCTTATACAGAAGTTTCTGGTGAATTTTGATCATGATTATGAATGTCCATCTCCAAGTGTACTGATAAAGTCTAGCATCCAACCCCACGGGGATAATGTCATCAAAGTTACAAAGTGCCCAAAAAGTCAGACAACTAGCCTTTACCCAGTGAAACCTATGGTCCTTTTTGCAAATTTTATCAAACAAGATTACCAGTGAAATGTTGGTATAGCAGAAACAGCATTTCATAAACTTACTTCCATGGTAAAGTTGGCTCAGGAGAAAAGAAGATGTTTAGAAAATATTGAGATGAACAAAGTTAAATAGCAGAACTTTTCATACCCTTAAAAATATAACGTGCATCATGCAGCTCCAAAGGAAGGCATAATTTGCAGAACTTTCCAAATTGGGCCACAGAAATCACTTTCACAGTACACACTATCTCCCAGAATAGGGTTCAACAGAGATCCAGTTTGTTAAAAACAGGATTAACAAGACAAGACATACACAGGAAATAATTCAGCTCATCAAAATACTTGCAGACACGTAATTTCTGGCTCAACATTGATTCTCATAAGCTATTCTGCAGACTCCAAATTTGTTTATGTATCTTAGTAAATGATTCAAATGTTGATTCACTAGGGAGTTTTACCTTTAAAGAGAAAATTGATTACTTTTCTTCTTTCACTTTAACACATTTACGAGGCAGCAAACAAGTAGGTAAAGGACATACAGTGAGACCAAGGACATCATGAGGTGGAGCCACAGCCCCTCACTTCCCTCTTCCTTACAGGGGCTCACCTGAAGCTTTGTGAATAACAGATATCTCTCTGAGTGAGGAATCACATGTCACCTGTAAAATTATTCTAATTGACTTACACTCACTAAATTTTTTAAGTTAATATTGGCACTGAAACCTCAAATAGAAATTCCAGGATGAAAAGTCAAGAAAGCTAAGACAGTAAGATTTTAGGAAAATGTGGGTTAGAGGTTAGGAGGAATTTCTAACTCAGACAGTATCTAAGTCATGTAAGATCAAACTCACAGAATCCAATTCAAGAGTGTTGGATAACATATCTCTATGACAATTTGCATCGATGCTACTTTGACCCACTGGTAATACCGCTTTAAGGCCCAGATCAATTTGAGAGACAATCTGAGAAACATTTTTTAATATAATAGAAGGCATTCATGCAAACTCAAAAACAGATACTTACTGGAATGAGAAAATGCAAAACTAGTGAAAATATTGAAAATGTCAGTACATTGTGTAGCACTTAAACTGAGCATTAGCTAATTTTAATGATTGCTTTCTCCTGTGCTACTGCCAATATTGCCAGCAACAGATGTTGTTACTGAAAATGCTAATTATTATAGGTCATAGACACCCTCTAGCTTGCTCTCTTTCTCCCTCTCTCTTTTGGTTTCTATTGGCAATTACATCTGTGCATGGATAAGCTGCATATGATTTGAAGTCGTGTTTTGTGTAGGATGATGTCATCACACCAAAATAACAAAGAGGTCAGTTGTTGAATTTCCCAATGTCAAACGTTGTTTAAGAAATAGTACTGAATAAAACTAAGTTCATCTCTGATCACTGATCACTGCATTGCCACATTTCAGGTCAACAAGGTACAATTAGAGTATATTTCCATTTTGTTCTAACAAGCAAATAACTTCAAATTAAAACGTTAAGACATGAAAAAATCACAAAACATATACTATATTGAATTACATAAATACCACTAAGACAGCTACACAACTTGAAAATTTATTATTTTTAGTAACTCAAATATGGAAACATTTACAAAGAAATACAAGGAGAATTCAAAATAAGCCTAAAAAGCTGTCATAATATCCTCAAAATATCCTAGATATCAAGAAACTTAGCCTCCATTTATACTAAGAAAACTTGAAATGAAGATTTCCTACTTTATACTTAAGTTCAGTTGTTAGATATCAAATATGAAATGCCAAAAAAAAAATGGCACACACACTGAAGTTAACAAATTCTGAGATTAGCCACAAGAAACAGGACTGTAGCCTTTTAAAGCAGAGGTGACACAATAAATAGAATATTGATTCACTTCTAAGTAATTTTATACAAATAATTGACAGGTTATCTCTTGCCAAAACTGAATGGTAATGGAAAAGTTATTCAGTCATAATGAAATAAGAGAGGGAGTTGTAGCTTAATAATAAAACGGCAAAGGAAGTTCTATTAAAAATGCCCTGCCTAGCAAACTGGTGGTTATATTCTACCTAATTCATCTCATCAAGTATTCTTAAATATCTATTACATGCCAATTACTGGATATCAGGGCTCTGACTCTGTGTATAGCAAATATTTGGCAGATGTGCTATAAAATTCTGATGCATGAAAAATTTGGTTTTGTTACAAATTCTGTGCCGTGCCGTTTTGGATATATAACTGTCAGAGAAAAAAGGATTAACCGAGAAAGTCTATGAACTGATATGAAGATGATACCATTAGCCTAAGATCCAAGGGGTGATAACCAAGCCCCTCCACAGAGATCTGTGTTCATTAGTATTGGAAGAACATTTTCAAGGCAACAGATTTGTACTCAATAGCAACAGAGAGCTGCAGGAAAGCCAATGATATATTGTGACAAGTGGATCCTTCCATAAGTCTTATACGAGACTAGGCTCAGGTAAAATATTTGCAAATTATAGTGATTTTATTTTTTGTCTTTTATTATTTATTTATTTATTTTGAGATACAGTTTCATTCACGTCGCCCAGGCTGGAGTGCAATGATGCAATCATGGCTCACTGAAACCTCTGCCTCCTGCGTTCAAGCAATTCTCCTGCCTCAGCCTCCCCAGTGGCTGGGATGACAAGTGCCTGCCACCATGTTTGGCTAATTTTTGTATTGTAGAGATGGGGTTTCACCATGTTGGCCAGGCTGGTCTCGAGCTCCTGACCTCACGTGATCCACCTGCCTTGGCCTCCCAAAGTGCTGGGATTACAGGCATGACTCACTATGCCCAGCCTTTTTATGCTACCAAACTTTAATATTCAAAATTGAAAAAAAAAATTACAAAATATTCCACATACTATACTAGGGAGATACCTGACAGAAAAAGACAACTTCCTCATGATAGAAAGAACACACAATTCGTGAAATAATAGTAATTCATTTATAAAAAGCTCCTGAGTACTGGTCATTAGAGAAATGCAAATCAAAGCCACATTGAGGGAAAAAAAAGCTCCTGAGTTTTAAAAAATATATATTTTTCTAGAGTCAGTCTCTTATAATCTTGCAGATCAGCCTATAATTTTATGAAGTGTAGTAACAACATACAATTTTTAATTCTTTAAAGCCTTAAAATCAGCTAATTAATTTCTTCAGGCAAAATCATTCATAATTGAGTGGAAGTTGCCCCAATTCATACTCTTCTTTTTCTCTCATAATCCTATATGGCTTTTCTGAAGACCATAGGGAGGTATAACTACAGCATATATGGTGTACCTTATACATGTGTAGGCAACGTGCTGGGTGAAACCTGGCCATGCATGGTTTTACCTTATGGACAACTCTCAGAGAGATGAATTACTATTTCTACTGCCTAGATGTGAAAAGGTCTCATAGAGCTCGCAAGGAACATAATCGAATGTAAAACAGTATCTCATTTCAAAGACCAATGGCTCCGGAATTATGAGGAAACAGAAAGTGGAGACAGGATGCAGAGGCAGAATTCATACTCTGGAAAGCCTCGTATTTCAACCACACTCGTACGATTCAAGCATTTGACTTACATCATATGAGGCTCTAAGTATTGATATGCCATGGCTGTGTCAGCAGTTGACTAAACCACTTCCAAATTAATTAAAATATAAAAGTAAATTCCCTAAAAGATACTAGTTATTTAAATAACGCTGGGGCCATTCTTATGGCTTCTGCTTTCTTTTTAGAAACTAATGGATACATGAGTGACTTGGTATTTTTAACAAATCATTGGAATGTCTACTTTTTTCAAGAAATATCAAAAGTTTTTATGATAAAGACTGAAATTTTGTTCTCAAATACTTAGTGAACAAAATACCTCACAACTTCGATAACAGAATTGCTTCCTAAGTAATTTGCATTCTTAACATCAAAGAGATGTTATCCAGGTATTGAAACATCAAACGGATGTATACCACCTCAAAGGAAATAAACATTTATCATGAACAAAAGGTCAATAAGCGTAAGAAAAAACTTTTACAAGTAATCAATAATTGATGCATAAAATGCTCAAAGTAACAGATTTAAAAATTACAAAATTCAAGGCTAATGAGAGTATGGTGACACCAGCTTTCTCATAAGCTACAGGAGTAGACATTGGGACAGCCTTTCTGGAAAGCCACCTAGTGAGATATAACCTTTGATCTAGCAGATCCACTTAGAGAAACCTAACAAAACACAATCATCTGTTACAGTCAAAGATTTATACATAAAGAATTCATCGCAACCTTATAAGATCAAAATCAGAAAGTTATTTGTCCAGAACACAAAATAAAACAGAATGTATAACATAAAGCACTATTAGAGAGAGAAAAAAAAAACCAGTATTCATAAAAACAAAAGGAATTCTAGAAAAGGCAATTCTAAATCTGTACAAAGATGCTTTACATGCATATAGGTTTACCTTGGAGACATTCTGGGTTTGGTTCCAGATCACCACAACGATGCAAAAATTGCAATAAAGTGAGTCACACAAGCTTTTTGGTTTCCCAGTGCACAAAAAAGTTATTTTACACTGTATTAGTCTACTAAGTGTGCAATAGTATTATGTCTAAGAAAAATAATATACAGCAGGTCCTAGAATAATGTTGTTTCATTCAATGTCATTTAACTCAACACTGTTTCCTTATAATACTGATGAGAAAAAACAATGCTTCCAGTCAAAGCCCCTGTCTGTATGGAGTCTGCACATTCTCCCCATGTCTACATGGGTTTCCTGGCTACCCTAGTTTCCTCTCACATCCCAAAGATGTGCATCTTAGGGTCACTGTTGTGGCTACATGGTCCCAGTGTGAGTGAGTATGACTGAGTGTGAACGAGCCCTGTGATGGGACAGCATGCAGGCCACAACTGGTTCCCTCCTGGTGCTCCGAGCTGCTGGGACAGGCTCCGGCCACCCACAACTCTGAAACAGAATACGCAAGTTGGAAAATGAAGGAATGAATGAACACAAATTATTGCCAAATAAAATTCATCAGGTCTATGTCAGTCATGCAAAACATATGTCCTAAACCATGTGGTCTGAAAGTGCTCAGAGAGTAGCCCTTGTTTGTGATTGTTTTGGAATTGCATGGTGGGAAGAGGTGATACTGAGAATTTTCACTTTGCAAACATTTGTTCCTTTATTAATCTACTCCACTATGACAAACGTGACTCACTGTTTCACCTAAAACTGGGTAAATAATTATCTCACTTGTATTTACTAATCTTTCTTAAATGTATGCATAGGTTACAATCAATTTAATGTTTTACAAGTATTTTGGTCTTTATTTAGAAGTTTGGTGATGTTTTTCAATGAGAAATATGCTGTTGGCAGTCAGGTGCAGTGGCTCATGCCTGTAATTCCAGTACTTTGGGAGGCCAAGGAGGGCAAATCACTTGAGATCAGGAGTTCCAGACCAGCCTAGCCAACATGATGAAACCCATACCCATCTCTACTAAAAATACAAAAAATCAGCTGGTGTGGTGGTGAGTGTCTGCAGTCCCAGCTATTCAGCAGGCTGAGGCAGGAGAATTGCTTGAACCTGGGAGACAAGGATTGCAGTGAGCCAAGGTCATACCATTGCTCTCTAGCCTGGGTGGACAGAGCAAAGACTCAGTCTCAAAAAAAAAAAAAATGTTGTAGGAACTTAACTCTTCTTTATAGCAATTTGTTTTGTTATATGACATTTTGCTCAAAGTCCTAGTTTCCAAGAACCTATCGACAATGTTAAGGAAGGACTTACTGTGCATACCTTCATTTTAAAATATCTTATTGCTAAAAAATGCTAATGATCATCTATCTGGGCCTTCAACAAATCATAACACTTTTGCTGGTAGTGGATCTTGCTCTGATTTGATAGCTGATCAGTCAAGGGTTGACTAACATTTTCTTAAAATAAGACAGCAATGATGTCTGCCCCGTTCACTGATTTTTCCTTTCATGAAACATTTCTCTGTAGTATTTTATCCACACTAGAACTTGTTTCACAATTGGAGTTATTCCTCTCAAGCCTCTCAAGGCCACTCACTGGTTTATCTACTAAGTTTGTATAGTACTCTAAATCTGTCATTGTCATTTCCTTAATGTTCATAGCATCTTCACCAGGAGTAGATTCCGTCTTAAGAAACCACTTTTTTTTGCTCATCCATTAGAGGCAACTTCCCGTCCATTCAAGTTTTACCATGAGATTGAAGCAATTCATTCCCATCTTCAGGCTCCACTTCTAATTCTACTTCTCTTGCCATTTCCACCACAGCTATAGTTATTTCTTCCACTGAACTCCTGAACCCCTCAAAATGATCCACAAGGCTAGGAATCAACTTCTTCCAAACTCCTGTAAATGTCAATACTTTGACCTCCTCCCATTAATCAAGAATGCTCTTAAACAGCACCTAGAACAGTGAATCCTTTCCAGAAGGTTTTCAACTTACTTTGCCCAAATCTATCAACGGAATTACTATCTATAGCAGCTATAGCTTTATGAAACATATGTCTTAAATAATAAAATTTGAAAATCAAAATATCATCTCTATCCATGAACAGAAGAATGGATACTGAGTTAGTAGGCATGAAAATAGCATTAATCTCCATCAGACCTCTTGGGTGACCAGTACATTGTCAATAGCAGTAATATTTTTAAAAGAATTTTTTTTCTGAGCAGTAGGTCTCAACACTGAGCTTAAAATATTCATTAAATCATGCTGCAAACAGATGTGCTGTCATCCAGGCTTTGTTATTCCATTTATTAAGCATAGATAGAATAGATTTCACATAATTCTTTAAGGGTCCTAGGATTTTTGGAATAGTAAGTGCACAATGGTTTCAATTTAAAGTTACCAGCTGCATTAACCCCTAACAAGAGAGTTAGTCTGTCATTTAAAGCTTTGAAGTCAGGCACTGACTTCTCTCTAGCTATGAAAGTGCTAGATGACATCTTATAAGAAAGCTGCTGTTACATCGAAAATCTGTTGCTTAGTGTAGCCACCTTCGTCAATTATCTCAGCTTGATCTTCTGGGTAACTTGCTGCAGCTTCAACATCAGCATTTGCTGCTTATTATTTGTACTTTTGTGTTATTAAGATGGCTTCTGTTCTTAAACTCCCATGAACCAACCTCTTCTAGATTCAAACTTTTCTTCCACAGTTTCCTTACCTCTCTCAGCCTTCACAGAACTGAAGAGAGTTAGGGCATTGCTCTGGATTGGGCTTTGGCTTAAGGAAATGTTGTGACTGGTTTGATCTTCTGTTCAGAACACTAAAACATTCTCAGTATCAGCAATAAGGCTATTTTGCTTTCTTATTAGTTGTGTTTTCACTGAAGTAACTTTAAATGTAGTTTTAAATGTCCTTCAAAAACTTTTCCTTTGCATTCACAACTTGGCCAATTGTTTGATACAAGAGGCTTGGCTTTTGACATTTCCTGGCTTTGGACAGGCCTTCCTTGCTAAGCTTAATCATTTCTAGCTTTTTATTTAAAGTGAGCGACGTGCAACACTTCCTTTCCTTTAACTACTTTGAGGCCAGTGTAAGGATATTAACTGGTCTAATTTCAATATTGTTATGTCTCAGGGAATAAGGAGGCCCAAGGAATGAGTGAGATGGGAATGGCATGTCGATGGAGCAGCTGGACCACACACAACATTTATCCATTAAGATCAGTATCTCATACGAGTGTGGTTTGTGGTGCCCAAAACAATTGCAATAGTAACATCAAAGATCACTAATCACTGGGCAAAATAATGTAAAATGGTATTTAAAAAGTTTGAAATATTGCAAGAATTACTGGCAGGGTGCGGTGGCTGACACCTGTAATCCTAGCACTTTGGGAAGCCAAGGCGGGTAGATCGCCTGAAGTCGGAAGTTCGAGACCAGCCTGGCCAACATGGCAAAACATCGACTCTACTAAAAATACAAAAATTAGCTGGGGGTGGTGGTGCATGCTTGTAATCCCAGCTACTTAGGAGGCTAAGGCAGGAGAATCACTTGAACCTTGGGGGCGGGGGTTGCAGTGAGCCAAGATCGCACCACTGAACTCCAGCCTGGGCAAAAGAGCAAGACTCCATCTCAAAAAAAAAAAAAAAGATTTACCAAACTGTGACACAAAGTACATGCTCTTGGAAAATGACACCAATAGACTTGTTTCACAGAGGTTGCCACAAACTTTCAATTTGTAAAAATGCTATTTCGGGAAAGCTCAGTAAAGCAATGTGCAATAAGATGGGGGTACACCTGTGCAGACACAGAAGAGTGAAAAATGAAAGTAAGACATTAGTAACACTTCCTTCTGAGTAGTATGGTTAACTGAAAGTTTTATTTTCTTCTTCCTTCCTTTCTACTACATTTTACAAAATGCGCACATTCTTTTTTAATATATCCAAGAGTAAAGATGTAAATGCTATTTTTAAAACTAATGAAATCTATTTTCATTTGCCAAACAAAATTATAAGTGATTTGCTGTGTATGCATATTCAAGCTGTCATTATACTCCTTTGACATCCAGAGATTTCTCTAAAAAACATTTTTTTATACCTTATAAAACCAGATGAGAGATTTAAAAAACCAAGTTTCAGCATAGTTAGTTGACATATCCATTTCACTCCACACAGGTTAAAGGTATGTCCAGAATGATAATTTCCCACCCCCAACCCAGTGTGCCACTCACTGCTTTGTTAAGGTGCCTCAATTCTTTGTTTAACCTCTCAAAAGATGTTTTCAATATAAAATAATATCATGAAGAACTATTTAACTGAGTACTCTTCCTTACTTCCAGCCCTAACCAACAACCCCATTTCCCCAAATTTACTTGTACTAATCAGATATATATCGGGAAATACATGGGGTGGTTACTTCCTGGTCTTCAATTTCTGTCCTTTATTAGTAAAGAAAACATTCTGCTTTATACAGTGCTTTATGCCTTAAATGAGGTTTCTCCTAGACTGCAATAAATATTTGCTAATTTTGATTTAATTTAAAGACCAGGGAGGTTAATCAAGAGCAATTAATCAAGAGCACAAACTAGATGTTATAAATAAATAAATACATTTTAAAATTCTCCAACAACCTTTGAGTTATTTCTAGTCTAGCAATATTCATTCCCATTTGTAAACCAAAAATAAAATTCTAAGGCTCCCAACTGACTGAATGGATCCCTTCTCTGGGCCAAGGGCATTCTAAAGTAAACCTGAAACACTTGTTCAGGCCATGATGGGAATGGGTGGTTGGACATGCCTCAGTGTACCTTCCTCCCCCTTTGGAATTCAGGTACAGCTGACCAGCATTAATATTAATACAGAGATCTTATGATTTACAAAGCAGACTCTCTGTAGTATCAAGATACCAACATGACAGACATCAGGTCCTGAAAGAAATGTAAGTATTTTACCCCAAAATATATTTCTTTGACATATTTCAAAATGGTTCTGCAAAGCTGTCTCTCATGGAGAAAATCTACATTCCATGGAGAATCCCCTTCCCTTTCCGGGTCTTTTTCCTTATCCAAGAGAGAATTAATTAAGAGTCTGGTACATTTTTATGTCTGATAAGAAACATTTACAATCTATTTTCTCCAAAGATGCTACCTGGAAGCTTCATCTACATTAATAAGAAGCTTCATCTCCACAACCCCTTATCTTAGTCCAGATACTCCCTTCTATTGATTCCTGTGAACTCTTTCAACCAATTGCCAATCAGAAAATCTTTGAATCCTCCTATGACCTGGAAGCCACTTCAAACTGTCTCACCATTTTGGACCAAACCAATGTACATCTTACATGTATTGATTGATGTCTAATTTCTCCCTAAAATATATAAAATCTGGGTGGTGGGGGGGGCTAGTGGAGGGACAGCAGGGGATGGGGAGGGTGGGGAGGGATAACAAGGGGAGAAATACTAAATAGAGGAGATGGGGGGATGGAGGCAGCAAACCGCCTTGCCATGTATGTACCTATGCAACAATCCTGCATGACTTGCACATGTACCCCAGAACCTAAAGTACAATAATATGTGTGTGTGTGTGTGTGTGTGTGTGTATGTGTGTGTATGTGTATACACATATATATAACCAAGCTAGAGCCAGATCACCTTGGGCACATGTTTTCAGGATCTCCTGGGGCTGTGTCATGGGCCATGGTCACTTATATTTGGCTTTGAATAAATCTCTTTGAAAATTACAGAGTTTGACTCTTTTCATTGACAGACTCATCCTTGGAAACCAGAATGAAATATGTTGTTCCATATAATTTTCAGTAAATAAGGAACAGCCCTATGTTTCAAACATTACAATTCCTATCATTCTTTCACCAGATAAGCAGGGAAAAATTCAGCTTATCTGACAATGTAAAAATGCTAGATATAAAGAGGTTTAAAATGTAATGATTTGAAAACAACAGTATGTGTGCAAAAGAACCACACCAGATGGGATTAAGTCAAATTATAAAGCACCAGCTTTAAGTGACAACTCAGAGAAATGAAAAAAGCAAAACAAAAAGACATAGTTATGAATGGACTTTACAATAATATTATGAGTAAATCATTCTTTTGACAAAGTTTATGCATCTTTCACAAATAAAGGCAAGGATAGTTCTAGAGCTTAAGAATAGAAACTTGATAGCTTTCTACTAACCCTGATGAATATGAAAGACAAAATGATATTATGTCAAAACCAAAATACCGGCCCCCGTGCCTGTCTCAACAAAAGTTATCAGTTCCAAGCCTTGTTAAATAGGGTTACACACCAACCTAAAGAATGACAGCATAAAGGACAATTTTTTTTGCTAGTCTCTACAGGAATTAGTAAAATATAATAAATGAGGGTATCAGCCCTACATATTTCATGCTTTAAAAAGTTGCAAACTTTTATAGTAGGCATGTCCAGCTTTTGTAAAACGAAAAAATAAGTTTTTAAATGTGTTTCATTTAAATATAAATGAGCTTAAAAAAATGAAAGCTGCAGACTCAATAAATGTTTATTGCCAGGTATGTTAAGGCACTTTTAAGCTGTTTTGCACTTGTCACCATCTAAAGTTGAAACATGAAGAATACAAAAAGGAAAAATAAAGCAATTCAAGTTCTTTTATGATGCTCAACAGGCAAGTATGCAAGGCTTCAAGTAATCTGGCCGGCTTTTATTAGAATAGGGTGTTGTTACCTATAAGACATTTTCATCAAAATATTCAAGCATACAGAATAATTGAAAAAAGAATAAAATAAATACTCATATACTGACAACCAGACTCAATAGCTGTTAAGATGTTACTATACGTCTTTTATCTAATGAGATATATTTTATTAATTTATTTTTGGAACCACCTTCAAGTAGATCATTTACTCCAACTATTTGATTCATTTGGTGTCAACAGTCCAGATTGGAAACATATAAAATACACTTTGGTAGTGCAGCCCCATGAAACCCCAAAATGGAATATATCCATATCATAGCAATTGGGTCATTGCCACTATTATGAATCCTACAGGACAAATCACTTACTCTGAGCTTCTGTCTCCTGATTTTCAAAAAATGAGGAAGCTAAACTTGAGAATGTCCAAAGTCACCATAGATCATTAAATGTTACCATTTCAATACCCACAGGAAAATTCTACTCTCACTGCCCTGTTTGATCTGCATTTGAAACTCGGAAAAACCATAAGACACCCAACAACAGCTAGCCAGAAGTAGCCTCATACTCTAACCTACAAGGCCGTGGACACATTTCTAGAAATTACTCCAGCTTTTAAACTAAAGATGACGTTTGGCACAAGCAAACTATTGAATTATTAAGTTGTCTAATGAGGTATTGATTCTCATCCACATGCAACTTCCTGAAATTTTGGTTTATGTGATATAATTTCTCAAATCTTTCACTAGCTTCCTATCAAGCTTGCTGCTCAGCTTTTAGAAGTAAGCATAATAGGTCATTAGGCTTCCATTAGAAGCAATTACTTCAAAATAGAGCAAATGTTCCCCTTTCTTCACCACCACATCACATAAGGATCTTCCACAAAGACAGGCCATTTAATGAAGCAATCTAGATTTTCTTTCAAGAATTGATGCAAAACAGCTCTCAGTCTTTATGGTCATTAATTCAGGTTATTCATTACCTATCAAAAGCATACTCTCAAAGGAACATTATGCAAAAATCATTTGAGATTTATCAGAATGTTTAATTATTATTGAAATTCAAGAAAGATCTTCCTTCCTCTAGCCTTCCCAGCATTTAAGATTACCAATGTATAGATTTTAAAAATTATGGCTGCCCTAATTTTGGATGGAATAAAGACTTCAGAATATTTCATTTGACTAGATACTGCAGCCTCAGGGGCTATTAGTCCTGCTCTGAAGACATGGACCCTTTTATGTAGCCCTAGTTTGAATCTAAGTTGTTTGGAAATAGTATGATTTTACTGGCAGCAAATATACCTTAATATGAAAGCTGGCTGTGTGCCCCAGGAAAGAAGAAAAATGAACTGAGCCTGCATTGCAGAAAGACCTGAGGTGGTTAGTATTCAGCATTCTGCCACTTTGGTTTAGACACACAGAAGTTTGAGTTAATCACTGTTTTCAAAAAGTATTTCAGCAGTGAATGAAAATCCAAAAAAGGTAAATATTGTCATTGATTGTTATTTATTGTTTTTGTTTACAGGAAATTTAATAGTCTGATTTCCATAATACTCTAGTTCTGCATAGCAAATTCATAAACATTAATACAGTGGTCTTGTAATGGCTTTCTAAAATAAATGGAATATAAATTATTCCCACTGTTTAGAAGACAAAACTGAGGACTGATAGGTCACTTGTGGATCACATAAGATCGAACAAGTAAGAAATCAAATCTAGATCTTCTGATTCCAAATTCAGCATTTTTCCCATTATACTTTACTTTTACTGTATTCTAAATAACTACTATTAAAAGTAAATTACTGTGCATATTTTATAGTTGAATAACATTTACATTTCATTTAACATAAGTTACCCCAGTTAGTACTAAGAATTAAAACTCAAAACTATCAAATTCTCTAACATAAAGTAGTAAATTTATCACAATAAATTAGAATTATAAATCCATGACTTTTACCTAATCTCATGGTTTCAAAATCTTACTGCCAATCTAATATTAAAAAGAAAATGTGTTCAGGGTTGCCTAGGGCTGGCGCAGTGGGGTGGGAAGAAACAGGGAATGACTGCTCATGAGTATGAGGGAATTCTTTCTGAGAAGGGATAAAAATGTCCTAAAATTAGATCATAGTGATGGTTGCACAACCCTGTGAATATGCCAAAAACACTGAATTGCAAATTTTAAAAGTGAATTTTACATGAATTATATATCAATAAAATTGTCTTAAAAAGAAAAACTAGACTCAAAGTATATAGGATTTGTGCTTTATTGTATTGATTTTTAAATACAATAAAGGGGTTATGTATTCAATATTTATAAATACTGTTTTGTTCACAATATACAAGGCATAGCCTCAAATTCAAGAAGTTTACCATTCAGAAGGTCAAACAGAAATAAATAGCTAATTATAATACCAGGCAAAGTTAAATACAAATTCTACAAAACTAAGTGCACATGAGATGTAGTGAAACATACTGGAGTAATCTCCCAGAAGTTTAAATATGAAGTACTAGTGGGCTGTGTGACCTCGGGCAGCACAAAAAAAATATATTAAAGCTCTTTAAGAGTAAAGCTGTACATAGATATTAAGGCACTGTTTCTCTATTTATAAAATAAGGAAACTGGTCATTGCTACAATTTCCATAAACTCTAAAGTTCTACAAATCTATAACTTAATTCTAGACAGACTGACTTATACTGTGAATTATGTTTCATTTGTGCTTGAAATATTGTGCCATTCCCTCAACAACTGAGCCATAACATAAAAGTATAACATTTTTGTCATTCCCATACCAAACTGACTTAGTCCAAAAGAAGGCTATTTCTTTTAAAAGAGGCATTCTGAAGAATTATGTCCTTATTTTAAAGATACAAATATTATGCAATTTCTTTTTTAGAATTTCTTTTTGGAAATACTGTCTGTGTTTGAATATTCCCAATATTCACAAATATTTTTCCTTTGAAAATGAACTAAATTTTGGAAACAGTCAAAAAGATCTGGCATACACAGCTGGCGATCAAAAGAGCAACTTTTTTATTACTATAAAAATGTAAATGAATGAACTTTGTAGATATTTATGATGGCCAAGTTCAATGTTCTCTGAATGCAATCAGCATACTTTTGTGCTCCATGTCTAAAGCAGGAGAATAGGATCTGGAGACAGGGAGCTTAAGGCCAAGCCATGGCTGACTTCTTGGAATCAGGCCAAAAAGAAAACCCCATCTCTCCATGCTCAAGTGACAAGAGGCCAAGACTCCTCCCTTCACAAAACCCCTCTACCCTACCTGGCAAACGGGAAATGCCTCTGATTGGTTGCAGGCCAAAATTTCACTTCAGCCTCTGATTGGTCACAGGCCAAGGCTTCACTTCAGCCTCTGACTGATTGGTCACAGGCCAATCCTTCATTCCCATAGGGTGTAACCAATTGGAGACTCTAAGGGTATCTAGGGTGTCACCAAATTCTTTTAGTTTAATAAAATTCCTAAAGAAAATTGCAATCAGGGTTCTTGAACCACCTGCTCAAGCACATTTCCACTCTGTGGAGTGTACTTTTGTTTAAAAAACATCTGCGCTTTCATTGATTCATTCTTCTGTTGCTTTGTTTGTGCGTTTTGTTCGATTCTTTGTTCATTGCACCAAGAACCTGGACAACTCGCAGTTAAGACTTTGCATCTGGTAACATGTTTACTATTCAGTCTATTCCCAGAGTTCTCTGCTCTACTAAAATTCCACCTACGCCCCAAGATCCATATTGTACTACCTTTTCTCCAAACACTTCTGACATTTTACATTCAGATTTTACTGCCCCTTGTTCCGTGCTCAAGCAACTTCTAGTTTTATTATACTGTATTTGCTGCATCCCATTTTAGACACGACAGTAATTGGGTTCTCAGTATCTGAAATTCAGACAGTTCTGGGATAGACTATTTGATCCCACACAGTTAAATCATTTAACCTGACTATATTTCAGTTCATATTCTATAACAGGGTTATAATTTTCATCAAATACTTTTAATTGGCATTGCCTATTGTCTGTGAGGGTATAAGAAATTAGGCATTCAAGCTGGTAGTGATTATGTAAACCGGTGCTACCTTGCAAGACAGAAATCCAGCAATATATACCAAAAGCTTTTTATTGTTCTGGTCCTTTTGGTCTAGTTATTCTATTCTAATAACATATGCTGGACATAATCAGGATGCAATTAATGATGTTTAAGGATGTTCATCACTGAATTATTTATCAGGAGAACATTAATAACAACCTTGTTACCTAACCATAGTGAATTCCCTGAATAAATTATGGTGCAGCCACTCAACAGAATTTTATTTAAATTGTTTTTTAAAAATCACACTAAAAGACAAAAAAAAAAGCATTCATGATGTGTAAAGTGAAAAAGGAAGATTATAAAATCCCAGAATAAAGCTACAGTGCAAACAGCATTTCCTGTACTTCTATATCACAACTACCTTGGCCTGTGGGATGTCAGGGGAGATGCATCTACACTCTGGTCTTTTCAAATTCTGAGCCCTGAGTAAATACACCCTCAGACAACGTTTTCAACTAAAAAAAGTTCTCCTTTTTGGCCAGGCGTGGTGGCTCATGCCTATAATCTCAGCATTTTGGGAGGCCGAGGTGGGTGGATCACCTGAGTTCAAGAGTTCAAGACCAGCCTAGCCAACATGGTGAAACCCCGTCTCTACAAAAAATACAAAAATTAGCCGAGCGTGGTGGCCCATGCCTGTAATCCTAGCTACTTGGGAGGCTGAGGCGAGAGAATCACTTGAACCCCAGGAGGCAGAGGTTGCAGTGAGCTGAGATCACATCACTGCACTCCAGCCTGGGCAACAGAGTGAAACTTCGTCTCAAGAAAAAAAAAGTTCTCCTTTTTCTCTACCTCTTTATCTCGTGCAAAGTTTGCCCTGAAAAAAAAGAAAACCCCTCATTTTATAAAATTTTTGAGCCAATAATTAATAGCTTTGTTTAAGGCTATAATTAATACTAGGCCTGTACCAAGAATACTAAATTCAGATTTTGGGGGATGAGCTTAGACTCAAAACGGATAGCATCAAAAAGCATAATTTCTAAAAATTATACTTTTCAGAAGTACATTTTAAATTCTCAGTATTTCTTTCCATCCTCTACTAAGCAACTATATTTGTTTTTCCTCCTGTATCACTTACAGTAAAGACGACTTCTTTCCTTTGCTTTGTTTAGTTTCTGGCAATGGAATAGGACTTCTTTTTAATATAAGGTTTTATGTAAATCATCATTACATCAGTTTCTCTGTGGGTTAACTAGATTTTTAGGGGCCATCTCAGAGCCTAATCTACAATCCAGAAGAAACTTCATAAATCAAGGAGCATCCTACAGGACCTCTGTCACAAGCCCCACTGGTCAAGGAGGTTTTTTTCTTGCATTTCCTCAAGCTGAGTCTCAGAGAAAATAACAACCTCAGGGAAAATCTTCAAAGATTTATTTTCTCCTTCACTGTTGAAAGCAGGGGTTTATGGCATCCTCACAGTGGGGTGGCCAGGGTCCATCTGAACCCTAGTGAGTCAAAGTCTAAGGGGGCATGAATCTTTTGGAAACATTTTCTAGGCGACTGTGATGTGAACTTGCTTGTTAAGATTGAAGGGGTACTTCAGAGATAAAGATAATGAAGATGATGATAACATCACCACACCCAAGAGACATGAGACTGTGCTGGGCATGTCGGGTGGATCATCTCATTTGGTCCACACTCAGCCAAGGGGGGAGAATAATCCTAACAACAGTGGTTAACTGTAACAACAGTAGCCAACCCACACAGCAGTTACAAGCCAGCCTTTGTTTTTACCATTTTATCAATATTAACTCATTTAACT
>PVKP010009828.1:0-66757 GCA_004027715.1 Plecturocebus donacophilus | reverse complement strand
CCTCTTTCTCTTCCTCTTTCTTTCTCTCTTTCATTCTTTTTTTTTCTTTCTTTCTTTTGCTGTTTCTTTCTCTCTCCTTTTCTAAAATCTCTTCCTCTTTCTTTCTCTCTTTCATTCTTTTTTTTCTTCCTTTTGCTATTTCTTTCTTTCTCCTTTTCTTTCTCTCTTTTTCTAAAATCTCTTCCTCTTTCTTTCTCTCTTTTATTCTAAAAAAAAATTACGTGGGAAAAAAAACTTTTGATAATCTTAGCTAGCCTCCTTTGTATTCTCCAATGATTCTCTCCTGCTGATATTCACACCTTTAACTAGCTCCCTCCCATAATGAATCAGAGGTAGTTTGTGTGACCACAGTGAATCTGACATTGTATGACTTCTAAGGCAAGATCATAAAAGGCCTCTTAACTTCTTCCTTGGTCTCCTGGATCATGTGTGTTTGGAGGAAGCCAGTAACTACACTCAAATAGCCATGTGGAAGAGCCCAAGAGGATAGAAACTGAACCCCCCAGGCAATAACTAGCATGAACTTGCTGGCCATGTGAGTGAGTCATGTTGGAAGCAAATTCTGTAGTTTCACCCAGACTTCAGATGATTGCAGCCCTAACAGGTTTGCAAAATATCGTGAGAGACATTCAGCTGGAGCCCCACAGCTGAATTCCTGACCCAAAACACCATTGCAAAATAATATATTATTATTATTTTAAGTGACTGCATATTAGAGGTTTTTTGTGCAGCAAAAGATAACTAAAGCATAATTCATGGTTTTTCTGTTATTTAGAAGTCATGAGGCACTCTGTGCTGCCTTTTAGATGTCCCTGAAGTAAGCTGCCATATATATGGCCAATAAATGTCTTCTGAAACAGTAGGGGCATTGTTAGATATGTCTTGTTGTGATGGCCCTGGGATGCCCACTGTACTAGTCCATTGGTAATTTATAAAGAAAAGAGGTTGGCCAAGTATGGTGGCTCACGCCTATAATCCCAGCACTTTGTGAGGCTGAGGTGGGTAGATCACGAGGTCAGGAAATTGATACCATCCTGACCCACATAGTGAAACGCTCTCTCTACTAAAATACAAAAAAAAAAAAAAAAAAAAAAAAAAAAAAAAAAAAAAAAAAAAAAAAAAAAAAAAAAAAAAAAAAAAACCAACAAAAAAAAACTAGCAGGGCATGGTAGCATGTGCCTTAAATCCCAGCTACTTGGGAGGCTAAGGCAGGAGAATAGCTTGAACCTGGGAGGCAGAGGTTGCAGTGAGCCGAGATTGCGCCACTGCACTCTAGCCTGGGACAGAGCAAGACTCCATCTCAAACAAAAAGAAAAGAAAAGAAAAGAGGTCTAGCTGGCTCATGGTTCCACAGGCTCTACAGGCAGCATGATGCTGGCATCTGCTAGACTTCTGGAGAGGCCTCAGGAAACTTACAATCATAGCAGAAGGCAAACAGGGAGCGAGCACTTCACATGACCAGAGCAGGAAGAAAAAAGGATGAGGGAAGGTGCAAGACACCTTCAAACAACTACATCTCATGAGAATTCACTATTGCACGACATCACCAAGGGGGATGGTGTTAAACCATGAGAAACTGCCCCCTGATTCAGTCACATCCCAACAGGCCCCACCTCTTACACTGGGGACTACAATTGAACATGAGACTTGGGTGGGGATACAATCCAAACCATATCACCCACCATGATGACTTTCCCTATCACTGATCACCTGATACCTTCTTATCACTTATTATGAAATGCCAGGAAAACGAAGTCCTAATATATGTGTACAACAGAAAGGTGACACTCAAATGGATAGACATTTTCTGACTAAGTAGAAGTATGTCAAATACTTTGCTTAGCACAGTCATTGTATTTGTTCAACTCCTTAGATTTTTTTTTTGGTTATAAGGAAACATATTCTCTTTTTGTTATTTAGAAGTATGGTGCTTCAGAGCTACAGAACACTGCATAGATGTACATGAAGTATACCATTTAGATAATTTGAAAATAACATTTCTTTGTTTGCACAAGAGATTCTTTGGTAAAAAGGAAAAGCAATTCAACAGTGCCAGCTAAATATAATTTTCTTCACCTGACTTTAAAAATGAGTAATTATGAGATAACAAATGCTAAAAAAGACTGGTAGTTCATAAAATTTTAGTGTTATTTATATTGATGTAATCTAGCTACCTAAAATATAATTTCAGTGCATAGGTTCAAAAGGCAGATGTCAAATCTTATATTTATTGTTATAAATGCTGTGAATTTGCTGAAACAAAAAGTTACAGAAAATGCAGTTAAAAATATAATTTTAGCAATATAAACCTAAAAACAAAAAGTGAGAGAGGACACATTTTTACATTTATGCCAAATGAAGAATATAGAAGGAAGTGGGAAGCAACCTGAACAGAAGTTGATGCTGTCACTGACACAAAGAAGGATTTGGGATCTTCTTAGTTATGATCTAAGGCCTGTTTGTTAACTTTCTAGGATCAAACTGGCATTTATTGTCTTAGAAACATATTTTCTACTGTGTTTCTGCTCCATTCAAATTCATTGTTTCATTTCTGACTTATTTGCTAAGGTATGCTCTGCAGCATTTATCAATATCTCTTCTATACCAAAACCAAAGAGGAAAACCAAATACTACATAAGGCACTTTGGGACCTGAGTACATATTAGAATACAATGCAAATAAAAATCGCAGCTTTCACCAGCTCAGTTTACTACTTCAGAGATTATATTGTTTATAACCCAACTGCAACTTGCTGTTGTGACATTGACTGGCATTTCCATTGTCCCCATATGTAGTTCTAACAGGGTAACTAATATTATAATAATATTTGAATTCCTTTGTCATAATGAATGTGGCAACCACTTTCCAAAAATTTCTCTGTTACTTAGTCTAAACCAACCTCCCTACTTCTATATTGTGGATTAGATACAATATCTGTGTGGACCAACCTAAAGAATAAAATAAAGTGGGCATTGGAGTTCTTTAAAAATGGTTGATATTTAGTTCTTTTCTTTTTGCGAAGTGTGAGATTCATTAAAATTCTGACTCAAATGAAATGTAAACCAAGAGACAACCTTGATACAATTAAGAGAATTTGAACAATAAGTATTTTATTTAAAAATAAATTCATTACAAAATAAGGACTGATTTCTGTTTATGTGATAATGGTGTTGTGTTCATTTCTCAAGAAGCTCTTGTCTTTAAGAGATACTGACATTGTTTTAATTGTATATATTTAAGGTATACAAATTATTGATTTGATAGATCTATATATTATAAAATAATCACCAAAAATCAAGATAATTATCATATCTATTACATCACATAATTACTTAATTTTTGGAAATGAGAATACAAGATTTACCCTCTTAGCAATTTCAAGTTTTCAGTATGGTAAGCAGGATATTGTGCTGGGAGGAGTATACCAAGCACTGGTTACCAATTCCAGGGGAGAACTTTAAATATTTGGCTAATTTCTGCTAAGCTTCTTAGATCTGGCAGGAGGTTTTGCACAAACCTAGCTGCCAGAATTATGAGACCAGTGAGACAGAACACTCACACAAATGAGGCAAAATAACTTTATTACACATAGATAGGCAGAAAGAATCAACAGAAAGCTAGGACCCATGGTGAGCAAGTCCCCCAAAGCTCAGAAAAGCTGCACAGAATCGATGAAGTATCACCAGCACATGACCCATTTCATACCACAGTGGAGCAATGTAAAAGCACTCTACTCTGTGTTTTATACTCACAGGTGTGTGTGAGGGTCACTAAGATTACTGAGCTCAAGCATTATGGGACATCTTATTCTAGGAAAGACAAGGACAAAGCATAGGCTGTTCTGGACAGTTCCTACGTATCTCAGGATGTTGCAGTCTCAGTACATTCTACCCAAAAATTGCAAACACGAAGGGAAAGATTTGGTCACCAGAGATCATTTGGAGACTTGTTCTCTTGCAAAGTACAGTATTGTTACCTATAGTCGTCATGCTATACATTAGGTCTCCAGAAGCTATTTATACAATTTCAAGTCTTCAGACTAGAAATCTGTAATGATTAATTATATGTGTTAGCTTGACTGGGTTAAGAGATGCCTGGATCACTGGTAAAGGACTCTTATTCACCAGTGTAGACAGGTATCCAATCCAGTAAGGGCTGAACTGAAAAAAATTTGCCTTTTCAGAGGGCAAATTCTTTCTCTCTGCTTGAGTTGAGATATCCATCCACTACTGTCCTTGGACATCAGTATTTCTGTTTTTCAGGCTTTTGGACTCAGATCTAGACTTATATCATCAGCCCCCTGATTCTCAGGCCTTCAAACTTTGACTGAATTATATTACCAAATTTCCTGTTTCTCCGATTTGCAAATAGTAGATGGTAGTAGGATTTTTCAGCCTGTGTAACCATGTGATTCAACTTTGATAAATTTCTTTCTTTCTCTCTGTATATTATGTATCCTGTTGATTCTGTGTCTTTGATAAACTCTGACTTATACAAAACCTTTGGGATGACAAATCTTCATTGTATTCCTCAGAGTCCACAGCATAATAGGATTTTGTTTTCTTCACTCTATGTCTTGTTGTCTGGTCATTCAAGCAACACTACATGTGTTTCAATGTTCTACAACTTCTCCATGAAAACAGCTCCTCTAACTTTTGCCTGAACTTTTCATTTCATAAGGTCATATTCCAGATTTTGATTTGAGCCAGATCAATCAGTGTCCTTAACAGATATTATATCACCCACTTGTTCTTTCTTCACTGCTCACTGTCATTCCTTACCAGGGACTCCTCAAACAACTCCACTTCCACATTTTTGTCAGCCAAAAATTCTGGAACAAATTGACACCCAATACACCTGTCTCTCTGGATCATCTTAAGATATTCTGAGATATGTCCTAAAGGGAATTAGAATATACTATTTTAATATATGTTTTTTTTTTGGCAGAATAATTATTTTGAGCTGAAGACGTTTGAGATTCTACAGATTCACAAAGAAACTTTCCCAGAGCTTCCCTTAGCTGGGTAAGAGCAGACTTCTGAGAAGTAAAGCGTGTCATAAATCCCCTCTCCAAGGAAAGTTTTATTGCTAAAAGAAAGAGAAAATCAGCACCAAGATGGACCTGCAGACACACAAAATCTTGTTAAGATAGCTCTTATCTTCTATTAGTTTCCCCCTATATTTACCTTCCCATAGTTTGTGGCACCTGAAAGCCACAAACCCTTTTCCTTTGTTTTATCACACCTCCAAATTTATTGTTATTTGTTAAAATGGTATATAAGCTCTAAGCCCTATCTGCTTCTTTGAGTCATCATTTCTTTTTTAGGAAGTCTCCTGTGTCATATAAATTGTATCAGGTAAAATGTGTATGCCTTCTCTCCTATCACTCGGTCTTTCTTCATTCTAATTTTTGGGGCTTCAGACAATGAACCTAAGAGAAAAGAGGAAAAAAAATTTCTCCTCATACAGTTTGAATCTGAGTTTAGGTTCAAGTTGAGCGGTTAAGATTCATAGACTTGAAAGCGATATCAGAGTTTCACATTCTTTTTTCTTTTACTTTTGCTAGCATGTGGTCAGTTGGAAATTATTTCCACAACTTACATTTGTGACAATATCATAGAGGCAAGTTAGAAATAGGACGAGTCACACTGTAAACTCTCTGTTCCTAATTTTGGTAAATAATCAATGCTGGGTAAAATAAATTAGGGAAAAAGAAGAAACAAAATCAGAAACAGCTATAGCCTAAAAAGTAAATGTGAAAGGGATAAGAATGATGCTGATAGTTCACCACTCTTCACTTCCTGTAATCTGAAGAATTAAGTTCCAGATTTTTGGAGTAGAGCCATTTTACCATCCTGTAAAATTTTCTCATATAATAAATGACAAAAAAGGATTGTTATAACCCTTATTTTTAACTTATGAGTAACTTCAGAGGGTCTATACTCCTTGAATCAGAATCAAGCTTCTCTCATCAGCAAGCTGTGTAATATTTGTTTTAAATAAACATTTACTAACTACTTAGTTTATTGTCAATTATTTCTAAGTGCTCCCTGTACATTAATTCCACTCCTTTCTGACACCACTATCAGTAAGATTTAACTCTGTTATTATATGTATAATTGGAAGTTTATTGGTTAGTTTGCACAGAAAAAAAATAATTTTTTTCTCCAAAGGGTAGCAATCTGGAATTTGGAAGTTCTACTTTATCTAATTCTTTGTAGACCCATTTTTTTTTTCATACTCTTCTTTCTCCATTCTGTAGGGCGATTTCCTCGGTGTGGTTACAACTGGGTCAGGACATGTCCATGTTCTACCTCTTGTGAGGGAAAAAACAGAAGTGGACAATAAGAAATTCATGCCCCATAGGTAATAAGGAAGATGTATACATTGTTCCCACTCAAATCTCATTGCTTAGAACTTAGACACAGTCACAACTAGCTGCAAGGGAGAGTAGAAATTTAGTCTGTACCTGGGGCTTCCAGATACAAAACTAAACTTTATTACTATTGATGAAGGAGAGACATACCTTCAGGGAAAATGAGCTTAGTTAGCATCTACATTGAAATGAATGCTTTGGCCAAGTCTCTAAGATTTTAAATAACTTTGTTATCTATAGTCCATGAGTTGTGAAACAGACTTCCCTGGAAAATATACACAACATAGACAGTCAGGGCTATTTAGAGGCCTCTTGAAGTTCTCACTTGTACTGAGGAGGTAAGAGTTTTTGTGTTACAAATTAAAGAAGAATTTTTGAGGACTGGTTTTCTTTTTATTGTACTTTAGGTTCTGTGGTACATGTGAAGATCATGCAGGATTGTTGCATAGGTACGCACATGGCAAGGTGGTTTGCTGCCTTTTATCTCCCCATCACCCACATCTGGTATTTCTCCCTCGTTATCCCTCCCCACCCTCCCCACCACCCGCTGTGCCTCCTCTAGCACCCCCCCAACTGTCTGCAGTGTGTGATACTCCCCTCCCTGTGTCCACATGTTCTAATTGTTCAACACCTGCCTATGAGTGAGAACATGCAATGCTTGGTTTTCTGTTCTTGTGGCAGTTTGCTGAGAATGATGGTTTCCAGATTCATCCATGTCCCTATGAAGGACACAAACTCAATCATTTTTTATGGCTGTGTAGTATTCCATGGTGTACGATGGACATTTGGGTTGGTTCCAGGTCTTTGCTATTGTAAACAGTGCCGCAATGAACATACATGTGCATGTGTCTTTATAATAAAACAATTTATAATTCTTTGGTATATATCCATTAATGGGATTGCTGGGTCAAATGGTATTTCTGGTTCTAGATCCTTGAGGCATCACCACACTATCTTCCACAATGGTTGAACTAATTTGCAGTCCCACCAACAGTGTAAAAGTGTTCCTATTTCTCCACATCCTCTCCAGCATTTGTTGTCTCCAGATTTTTTAAAGATTGCTATTGTAACTGGCATGAGATGGTATCTCAATGTGGTTTTGATTTGTATTTCTCTAATGACCAGTGATGATGAGCATTTTTTCATATGTTTGTTGGCCTTTGAAGACTATTTCTTTTAAAACATCTGGGTTGTGAAATCCTAAGAGGGAGAATGTTTTTGGTTTTTAGTCTGTAACCCCAAGCCTTATGAAGTGGACTTAGAAGAGACTAGAGAGTTTCACGCTTCTCTTTTATTGTTTTGGGGAAAATAGGCACTTCTACCTAGAGTATTCAGATGCTAAAGATTGCTCTGCACATTGTGGCTTTTATCAGCCTCCCCGCTCTGCACCAAAAAAAAAAAAAAATTCTTATGGAATAAATGTTGTGCACAACTGAAAAAGGTTAATGCTATTTTTTTTAGGTTCTATGCAACCTGGTTGCTTGGAATGAGTGAAGGACATCAGCTGAGAGAAGCTGACAGTATTACAGGTTATGAGGGGCATTAGCTAGGTTAAGGGGATATTGAAATTCAGTGCCTCCACTCCAGAGATCTTTAGAAAACCCTGTTGATAAAGCAAAGCTGGGTTTATTAAACTTATTGCAGCAAGAGAGGACACCTTCTTGACAGGCTTAATATTATCTTAAGAAGAGATAGTTAGGGCAGTGTGTATATGGAGCTAAGAGCCAGGCTGAATGATTTTAAGGCAGTATATACCTGGAATTGAACATATATAATTGATATGGATTGGTAAACAGAGAAAGAAGAGGATCATAAAACAAATTTTGATGCACAAACTATATTTGGTATAGTCCTCATGTGTGAGCTGTTAGCCTTCATAAGCAAACTATTTTAATTATTTTTTCTTATTGAGAGCAAGTAGCCTAAGAATGTTTACTTTATCTCAGAATTTTTTACATAAGAACAGAAAATTTATTTTAGCTCTCAGAGACCACATGTGACAGATGGGCAGAATTAAGATGAAACTCAAGGAACCCACTAAATAGTCAGAAGAAGAATACATTTCAAATGTTTTACCAATTTCTAAGAGCAGTGAGGTTAGATCATGAAACTATTGCTCAAGTGAGAAATCACCTGCCCATCCATTCTTCTCCAATCTCACAGACTTCTAGGTACCCCAACATCTCCTCACTCATCTCAGCACTCTCCCTGAATGAGCAGAAACCAGTGTTCAGTATTTGGAAGAGAGTGAGTGAACCAGCAGGTGGGAAAAGACAAGGAGCTCATAATTGGGCCTCTTCCTCCAGCTGCGGGCTTCCTGATTATCCCAGGCCCACAGTAGAGATAAAAAAAATTGTAACATTAAATGAATTTCAGTACTTTTGACTATTAAATGAAACTTATTTTTATAATTACTAAATTGAGACAGGGTTTAATGACCTAAAAGTTAACAGGAAAGTAGCAGTGCTGGCCTTGCTTCCATCCTGAGTTAGAAGAGTCACTTTGATAAGGATATTGAGGCACACACACAAAAAAGAAAATATGAAACAATAAGTGCTTTATGCTATGATACAGAGTAACTATTTGTTCAATATATGTATGTAATGGTTATTTATGGCTCTAGTTGTATTGCCATTGTATTTCTTACTAGATCCTTGAGCCATTATGTCTTATCTACCTGTGCATGTATGTGTGCATAGATACAAGGTGATTTGGCATGAGAAATGGGAAGATGTTCAATAATTTTCACTTGGTAATATAAGCTAGCTGTTAGTATCAATTTGCTATTTCCTTGAGATACTATCCATATTGGATATCTCTATCTAAAACTAGGATAATTTTTCAATTTGACGAATTCTGGGAAAATCTGTGTTTATAATTCAATCTAAGTCTAATATAGGAATTTTTATGATTAAATAAAATGGGATTTTTAATGTATTGTCTTCAATATTGTCAAATTAGTCATTAAATATCAATTTTTTTTGTGTGTGAATACATGATATGTAGACAAATACAGAGCCTTACACTGGCTGATATATAAAAAATGTTATAATAGTGATTATTATATATTTTTTAACTTTAGTAATGCTTTCTCCATGCTGAATATTTGAGAACCATATTGAAAACTTTTTTGACACGTCAGGCCAAATCTAGTGAATATCTTTCAATCTAATGTGTTCCACAAAAGAGTCTTCCAATGAGAAAGAATCTGGGATCTAGAAACAGAAGTATTTTATCCCTCAATGACATATTGTACAACTCTGGGAAAACTCTTTATTCTCTATGGCTGACTATCTGCACTTCTCACATGGAGAACAATTATTGCCTACCGATAAAAAATTTGAAAACTATAGGAAAAGACTACCTTATTACTTTGTATCCCCTAGGAGAAAAGAGTTGGGGTTTTGTGGAAGATGTTTTCCCCTCATTTTGATACATTTTCTTCAGAACCGAGCTGTTCATTTTGTGATGTGCAACTCTTATAACTATAGAAAATGAGTGTAAATTAGTTCAACCATTGTGGAAGACAGTGTGGCAAGTCCTCAAGGATCTAGAAATAGATATACCATTTGACCTAGCAATCCTATTATTGGATATATACCCAAAAGATTATACATCATTCTATTATAAAGACATATGCACACATATGTTTATTGTGGCACTGTTCACAACAGCAAAAACTTCAACCAGCCAGAACACATGGACACAGGGAGGGGAATATCTGGGGGTAGGGGGCTATGGGAGGGCTAGCAGGGGGTTAGGGGATAGGGGAAGGATAGCATTAGGAGAAGTACCTAATGTAGATGACAGGGTGATGGACGCAGCAAACCACCATGGCATATGTATGTATACCTATGTAACAAATCTGCACATTCTACACATGTACCCCAGAACTTAAAGTCGAGAAAAAAAAATGAGAAGGTACATGGTGAGGAAAGACGGGCTAGGGCAGCTAATTAAATATTTATCCTTGTTTTCTAATAAATTTTCAGCACCACGAATACCCTGCTCTTTTAACCTTCTATGATTAAATATTTCATTCAACTGGAAGGTGATTTTTAATCTCAGTGTTTTTTCTCTTTCCCCGAACATTAACCTTGAAATTGTACTTCTTGCTTGAGAGGTAGATGATGATGATAGTAGGAAGAGAGGCCATAGGAAAAGAACAAAGAATATCCCTATAAACGCCACTTCATAATTCAAATTTGAATTTGCAGTAATGTTTTCTGGAGATGGAACAGAAAGAGTATAGACAATGCTATCAGACAAAACAGGCTTTGAATATAGTATAGTCAACTTATTTACATGAACTCAAACCTCAGTGTTATTTATTTATAACATTGGGATAATAATGATTACCTCATGGCTCTTGTGAAAATTAAATGAGGGAATGAATGTGAGGCAGTGTTGCTGAATCTTCTGAGCTCATGGGAGGTGCACAACCAGTGATCCTTCCTATCTTTCCTTTCTTACCAGAATAATTCACTTCCCTTTCAGTTGACTAATTGGTTTAATTGAAAAAGTTTAATTGTAGGACTTATAACTTTACATATTTCTGATTTTTAAAAATCTTTTTTCCCATAGTAATTAGTTCCTTAAAATAATTTATTATTCCTTTTTGGACTTTTGAAATAATTAAAAAGTAAAAATTACTTCAGCTAGTGCTTTTGTAAAGTTTGTATGTGTTTGTGTGTGTGCATGTGTTTTAAAGCAGTTTATATATTCAAGCCAGAGGCAGGTAACCTTGCTGCAGAGAAGACAAGAGAAAAGACTGCTGCCTGTATCCTTTGGCTATATGTATGTTTGTTCATTAGGATGGCAAATGGGGATAATATATTTCAGTGAGTTCCTGTGTGAGATGTGTATTGCAAGATAAAATATGAAAAGGAGTTGTTACATAAGAGTGGCAAATAAAAGAAAAAGTATTACATTATAGCCTCATATTTCAAATTTGAGAAATTAATTCTAGGACACATATTTATTTTCCTGCTTCAAAACTCATCATCCAAGTTCTTTACAGACTAGTTCGAGATATGGCTGATTATTCTCTTTTAATGTGATCAAGTGAGAAAGCTTCACAGATAGAACCCGAGGGACAGCAGATAAGAGCAATGTGGCCCAGCCTGGTCTGTCACACAGATTTAGCCTTTTGAAATGCAGATTCTTGATCCTTGAAATCCCTGGAACTTTGATTCTTGGACTAATCTGCCCTCAAATTCTTCATTCTCTGAGATGGTTCAAATAGGACGTAGTATTTACAAAACCTTTAAAACAACAGTGTTCAATATCACTATATAACAGCTGTACATCTGAATTTGGTTTGGCTCTGTGTCCTCATCCAAATCTCATCTTGAATTGTACTCCTATAATTCCCACATGTTGTGAGAGGGACCTGGTGTGAGATAGTTTGAATCATGGGGGCTGTTTCCCCCATACTGTTTTCATGGTAGTGAACAAGTCTCGTGAGATGTGATTGTTTTATCAGGGGTTTTTGCTTTTGCATCTTCCTCATTTTCTCTTGCCACCACCATGTATGAAGTGCCTTTCACCTCCTGCCACGATTCTGAGGCCTCCCCAGCCATGTGGAACTGTAAGTCCAATTAAACCTTTTTTCCTTCCCAGTCTCAGATATGTCTTTCTCAGCAGTGTAAAAATGGATTAATACAGTAAATTGGTACCAGTATTGGGGGACATTACTGAAGATACCCAAAAATGTGGAAGCGACTTTGGAACTGGGTAATAGGCAGAGGCTGAAACAGTTTGGAGGGCTCAGAAGAAGAAAGGAAAATGTGGGAAAGTTTGGAACTTTCTAGAGACTTGTTGAATGGCTTTGACCAAAAGCCTGATAGTGATATGGACAATATGGTCCAGGCTGAGGTGGCCTCAGATGGAGATGAGGAACTTGTTGGGAACTGGAGCAAAGGTGACTCTTGTTATGTTTTAGCAAAGAGAATGAGAACATTTTGCCCCTGCCCTAGAGATTTGTGGAACTTTGAATTTGAGAGAGATGATTTAAGGCATCTGGCAGAAGAAATTTCTAAGCAACAGAGCATTCAAGAGGTGACTTGGGTGCTGTTGAAAGCTTTCAATTTTAAAAGGGAAGTAGCATGAAAGTCTGGAATATCTGCAGCCTAACAATGTGATAAAAAAAGAAAAACCCTTTCTCTGAGGATAAATTCAAGCCTGCTGCAGAAATTTGCACAGGTAATGCAGAGCCAAATGTTATTTCCCAAGAGGATGGGGAAAATGTCTCCAGGGCATGTCAGAGGTCTTCACCACAGCCCCTCCCATCACAGGCCCAGAGGCCTAGAAGAAAATGGCTTTGTGGGCCAGGCTCAGGGTCCCTGTGCTGTGTGCTGCCTAGAGACTTGATGTCCTGTGTCTCAGCTGCTCTAGCTGTGACTGAAAGAGGCTGAGGTAGAGCTCAGTGTATGGCTTCAGAGGGTGAAAACCCCAACCCTTGGCAGCTTTCATGTGGTGTTGCACCTGCAAGTGCACAGAAGTCAAGAATTGAGGTATGAGAACCCACCTAGATTTCACAAGTTGTATGGAAATGCCTGGATCCCCAGGCAGAAGTTTGCTGCGAGGGTAGGGCACACATGGAGAATCTCTGCTAGGGCAGTGTGGAAGGAAAATGTGGGGTGAGAGCTGCCACATAGAGTCCCTACTAGGGTACTGCCTAATGAAGCTGTGAGAAGAGGGCCACCATCCTCCAAACCCCAGAATGATAGCTTGCACTTTGCACCTGGAAAAGCCCCAGACACTAAATGCCAGCCTGTGAAAGCAGCTGAGAGGGAGGCTGTACTCTGCAAAGCCACAGGGGTGGAGCTGCCCAGGACCATGGGAACCAACCACTTTTCTTAGCGTGACCCAGATATGAGGCAAAGGCATCAAAGGAGATGATTTGAAGTTTTAAGATTTGACCACTCTGCTGAATTTCAGACTTGCATGGGACCAGTAGCCCCTTTGTTTTGACCAATTTTCCCAATTTGAAATGGCTGTATTTATCCGATGCCTTTACCCCCATTGTATCTAGGAAGTAACTGACTTGCTTTTGATTTTACAGGCTCATAGGTGGAAGGGATTTGCCTTGTCTCAGATAAGACTTTGGACTGTGGACTTTGAGTTAATTTGGAAATGAGTTAAGACTTTCGGGGACTGTTGGGAAGACATGATTGGTTTTGAAATGTGAGGACATGAGATTTGCACAGGCATGGCTGGAATGATATGGCTTAGCTCCATGTCCCCACCCAGATCTCATCTTGAATTGTACTCCCACAAGTTCCCCGTGTTGTGGGATAGACCCAGTGGGAGATAATTTGAATCATGAGAGCATTTTCCCCTTCACTGTTCTTATGATAGTAAATAAGTCTCACAAGACCTGATGGTTTTATCAGGAGTTTCCACTTTTGCATATTCCTCATTTTCTCTGGCTGCTGCCATGTAAGAAGTGCCTTTCACCTCGCATCATGATTCTGAGACTTCCCCAGATATGTGGAACTGCAAGTCCAATTAAACCTATTTTTCTTCCCAGTCTTGGGTATGTCTTTATCAGCAGTGTGAAAATGGACTAATACAATATCTATATTCAGATTATTAATATGATTTGTATCAGGCATCTTGTTCCTTTCCCTCCCTCTAAGAATAACTACAATCCCTGGGCATTATATATAAAACAACACAAGAAGACTCTGAAACATAAAAAAAAGAAGGCAGAGCAGTTAGGGACCTGGGAATGCAAGAAGCAAAACAGTGGTGAATACCCCAGGTTTTCTTTTGACCTCATCTGTCTAACACTTGGACTTGAAAAGGGTTGCAACCCGGAGAGCCAATGAGTGCAGACAAAAACAGATCCCCAAAATCCTACTTTCTCTAGCCAATAGACCTAGATAGGAGCAGCCTAACAAGATAAAACGTTTTTAGACAGTAACCTCTTTACTCTGGGCAAGTATCATAGAAAAACCTGAGTGACTTTGGCACTTCCCCCTTACAAAGGTTAAATGGGGAGCCGAAGACTGTAATGAGGCACCTCAAGCTTCTGGCTGAGGTGGTGTTAGAAACGGCTGAGTAGGGAAGTTGGATTTTCATCTCCACTGGCAAGTAATGACCTTCCATCCTCCATCAGTGTCAGTGGAGACCACATAGAAAGTCTGGACTTCTAGTCCCTGCCCCCAGCAAAAAGGAAGAAATGCCCCCTTAGGAGCCAACTAAGGCAGAGGCGGGACTTGGATTTACATACTCTTGGCAGGGACCAAGGCAGTGCCCTACAGCTCGTTTTGAAGTAGTAGGCATGACTTGACTCCAGAGGCAGGACCGCACTCTGGAGGTGGGACTTGAACACTAGACCAAATTGAGGACTAGCTAAAACAGGGAAGGGGTCGAAACACCAGTGTGCCAGGTCAGTTTACCATTTTCATGGTAGCACCCATAAGTGACCACCCATTTCCATGGCAGCAACCTAACAACCAGAAGCAACATAACCCAGAAGTTACCGCCCTCTTTCTAGAAATGTCTGCATAATCTGTCCATTAATTTGCATATAAGTAAAAGTGGATATAAATATGACCGCAGAAGTGCCTCTGAGTGCTCCTGTGAGTACACTGCCTACAGAGCAGCCTCGCTCCACAACGAGCAGTACCTCTGCTGCTGCTGTACGCTGTCATTTCAGTAAAAGTTTCTGTCTAATACCATCAACTTACCCTTCAATTCCTTCCTGAGTAAAGCCAAGAAGCCTCCTGGGCTAAGCCCCAATTTTGGTGATCATCTGCTCTGGATCATCTGTTGAGCAATGGAGGGATGAAGACAGTAGTAATCAATGGAAAGGCAGTGATTGGTGAGAGAGGATGGGAGATAGCAATCCACTAGAGGATGGGTGGAGAGATGGTGAGAGATTGTGAAGCAGTCTGAAATTAAGGCTGCAAGAGCTATAATACTGAGGCTATAGCAATAAAGAGCTGCTAACACAATAGTGCTGTAAAACTAACAAAAGACTCTTTTCAGAGCCATCATTTTCAATGGCAAGAAGCAGAGCTGAGCAGACGGGGAAGTGGCCACAGTGCTGCTTCTTGTTTGGGACCTGCAATTTCAACTGGTGGACCAGTGTGCTAATGGCCCCGGTGATGGCTCCCTTACGTGGCAGCTGAGCCCATCCAACTTGTATAGACCTTCAGATTCGTCCCACATGGAAGATTGGTCAGTGCCTGTGAATGAGTGAGTGTCCCCACTGCCTACTACCCCATGATATTGGGTAAGCTTGGGAATAAAAGCCTTTGGATAAGAGGTGAGATAAAAGTTCCCCATCATCTGAGTGCACAAAGCACGTCCTTATCACCTCTTCATCCTCTGATTCCATTTTATTGTAACATCAGTCATTTTATTTTCAGCCTTTTGTTTGCTGTCTTATGTTTGCTTTTGACTGTCTGTTGACTGTTTTTGGGCAATTGTTTAAGGCAGAACACTTGGTTGTGAGAGGTCTCCTGTTGTGTTGACTCCAGGATGTGACAAGTTATGTTGTTCTGTAACCCCAGCTTGGTCTTGTGTTCATTGCTGGCCACCCCCAGGTGACCTGGGGTATTTGGCATTTGCTAGGAGGCCCTCATTGGCTGAAACTCGAGCACTCTGGGTTTTCAGCATTGTTATTATTTGCCTCCCCACAGATGCGCTGAGGTTTTTTGCATTGGCATGCCCTCTAGAACTGTGGGTTAAACCCCCTCTCCTAGGGGAACAGTGATCTTGTCTTTGTCTGCCTTGAAGTTAGAAGTTATTATTTTTCTAATAGCCACTTGCAGGCCTCTTCGTGCACTCTGCCTTATAACTGCCTTGCTCAAGCTCCTCTTGGATGAAGGAACTGTGAGTTCCTGGGCCCCTGGCCTGATAGATGACCGCCTACAATGCTAGACAAGTGGCCACTTGAATATTTTTTCCAGTGTCTCCATTGCTGGGTAGGTTCTTCAGCAAGTCAGGGCCTCTGAAGTCTCTCCTTGGGCACTGCTGTTTATCTCTTTCCCTTCCTTCCGTCCACAGTCACCGTTTATTTAGTCCCACTCTATGCCCAATACTCACTTTGTGAAATGTAGGCTTAACATTTTACTGCCCAACTGTAGCTTGTAATCTGCTTTTGTAATGCTTTGCTACCTGCTTATACCTTCTCTGCAGGAAGCGGGAATCTAAAAGGGAAAAATAACAAGGGCCCGGTTGTTTTCCGTCTCGCTAGACTTAGAAAAACTTCTGTATCCAGTTAAAATCCCTTTAGTCCTGGGGACAATGATCAGCATCCCAGAAGACTCTCCACTAGGATGTCTTTTAGGTTACTGGAACACATTCAAATTCAGCTTAAATAAAAAGAAACTATTTTCTATTCCAACACTGCTTGCGTTCAATACAAATTAGAAAACTAACAGATTTGGTTTAAACATGGTTCTATACATTATAATGATATTTTAAAATTGAACTTATTCTGTAAAGAGAAAGAAAATGGGAAGATATCCCTTATGTATAGGCTTTGATGGCCGTTTACTGGCTCATGTTACATCCAGGCATCAGAAAGCCATGCATAAGGGATCCATTCCTAGCTGCTCCCACTAGAAAACCTACACCCTCCCTGAAACTTCTCAGTCCCCAAATTCTGAGAGGTTTCCTGTCAGTTTTCTAATGAAGGATTCCACCCCAAAGTCATCAGACACCCCTCCCCCTTGTTCCTCTAGCTCCAGATTATATCCCTCTCCACTGCCCAAGAAAGTAAGCCCGACCAGTACCACCAGGAGTGGGGCCCCATAGCAGCCCATAAAGTCTAACCTGTGTCTGTTGCAGGAAGTAGCTGATCAAAATGCAGGAATACTTACTGTACTTGTGCCATTTTCTAATCTAATTTATACAAAGAAAAAATTGGCCAGTTTTCAGAGGATCGAGAAAAGTTTATAGAAGAGTTTATTAAGTTTATCATGTTCTTTAATTTAACTTGTCATAACTTGCAAGTGTTGTCATCTGCTTGCTGTGCCATGGGAAAAATGTGGAGGAAAAAACATGCAGTTGATCCAGTCAGTTATCACAAGGTTAGAGAAGTAACTCAGGGAGAAGATAAAAATCCCTACTCTGTTTCAGGGTCATTTGGTTGAGGTACTCAAAAAAAAATGCTAAAGCAGACCCCACACTCCATAAAAGGGCATATATTTTATTACTCAATCTATCTCTGACATTAGGGGAAAGTTACAAAAAGCAGTAATGGGACCTCAAACCCCTTTGAGCCAACTCTTAAATATAACATTTAAAGTTTACAACAGTAGGGACAGGAAAAAAAGTAAAAAAAAGAGAGAGAGAGAGATAGCCAAAATGCATAATCATTAACAGTTCCTTTAAGAATCCTGTCATCTCAGAATTACCCATCCTGAGATAGTGGCATGAGATCGGCATTTGGGATGCCCAGAAAAGAGCCCAACACTTGCCTACTCCTGGGCCAGAATCAATATGCCTATGATAAGCAAAAGGGCCAGTGATAATGAGAATGTCTTAACTGTCCCTGGTGAGAGAGACAAAAAAAACTCCCCATCATCCCCTTCTTCCACTGGCCCCGAGGTCTTGGACCCTTGACCCTTGGACCCTTGACTGAACAGAGAGCTTACAGCAGTGGCAGAGAAGCACCTGCCCAGATACTTTTCTTTGGTGTCACCGCTGCTGGGTGAGCCCTCCAGTGGCTTCGGGACCCTTGAGAAAAGCGATTTGCTCCCTCTCTCTCTTACTTGATTTTATGTTTCCCTTCTCAGCCTCTTCTTGTCTTCCATATCCATCAGGCAAAAAAATATTTGGCCAGGAAAATGGGTCACAATTTTGTAAATAAGTTGAATCCTGTTGTCTTGTATAGGATTATTTTATTTAATGTTTTTATTTCAATGTATATATAGGTATTGTGATGTGTGTTGTGTAGCATGCTATCAAATTGGCTTATAAATAAAAGAGCATTCCTAAATTAAATAAAACTAGTCTAAGCATATTTGTTTGAAGAGAATGTTGTGTCTTCTAAAATTTAACTTTAAAATATTTACCTAGATAAATTACCAATGTTCATAGGCTTTAAAGTTGTTAAAATGGCTTCAAATGGTGACTAGCTTTGCATGGATTCTTGGTTCTTGGAGATGGTATAGATAAAATTGTTAAAAGTGAAAAATGTTAAATGCATGTGAATGGAATAGATGCTTAGTGAGCTTTTTGTTTGGTTTAATGTCTTAAATGGTTCTCATATATAGAATGCAATATCTGGTGGGCAGTTCAAAATCTCTTGCTTCCTAGGTTTCTATAAAACGTGCCAAAGAAATGTATTCTTTATAGAGAAAAATAATAATTTTTATCAAATTCAGAAGTTATTAAAAAGGAAGTTCAAAATATAATGAAACCAATTACTAGAAAAAAGATAGATGTAATGAATGTTATGAAAAGAAAAGACAAAGGAGTGATTTTGTATGAGGAGAGATTTTGTGTAGTAAATTCTCGTTCTAGGGTAAAATATCTGGTTATTTAAAAAGGGGGTACTATAGGTCAAGTCATTAAGTTTATGCATAATGTAGATGGTCTGTGTACATTGCAATGAGGTTGATAAAGGGGTATTTTAAAAATAAATTTTGCATATGATTAAACTTGCTATGATTTAAGAAAAATTGTTTGTGGTAGGCTTTCTGGAAAATGGTCTGTATTTTGGAACCAGATTTTCTTCAGGTATTGATTTGATAAAATACCAGAAATTTCGCTGCTCAATCCTATAATGTGTTTCTTTTGAAAGCTTCTCAGATTCGTGTAACTCTCTCCTTTACCTTTATCGTCAGCTCCTGGGGATTTGCCGCCTCCAATTCTGACTATTGTTACCGTCTGATGCAGAAGTGTTTTGTTTTAAAGGTCTGTGAAAGCAGTGTTCTTCCCCAGTATAGCTTAATTCACTGCTCTTGGGTTTTCTTTATGTCTTACCTTCTTTTGGCTTTTGGTTTTTGAATCTTATATTGCTTAGAAGGGTATTGGGGGCTGGTGAGTGCCTGCTTAACTCCGTTCCCTTCGGTTAGGAATGAGGCATTTATTCAGAATTACCAGTCCTGAGATACTGTTATGAGATTGGCATTTGGGATGCCCAGAAAAGAGACCCAGACTTGCCGACTCTGGTGGGTGGGGGCTATGGATTTTGATTTTTTGGTTTGTATTCTCCATTTTTGTCAGGATGTGCTGGTGGCAGTATCAATGGCCAAGCTTTTATTTTGTCCTGTGCCAATGCTGGGGTGGTGTGCTGCCTGCCTCTGGTCCATCATGTCCCTTGGTGGGCCTCCCATGGGTGGGGAACTTGGAGTTAGGGGGCTTATAGCCAGTTGAATGTTCTGGACCAGATAAGAGTGGAGGTGAGTTGGCATTCCTTGGCCCTTGAACCCCTTTTGAGCTGTGTAAGAGTCAAAACTAAGCTAGGAAATGGGGTTGTAAAACCGATTTGTCTCAACAGATGTGTTGAGCTGCTGTGGTCTTGGCTCGTAGTAATTAGCTACACAAACACTCTGGCTCCACTTTCGAATTTAGGCCAGGTTCAAAAGGCCCTTCATTACAAAAATAAAATATTGCTTTTCCCCACAAAGGAAAAATAAAATGGTTCCCCTGTTCAACCAGGAGATGTAGACTTACTAAAACCTTAAAAAGAAGACTCCTCCCAGGATCAACTAAACCAAAATTGAAGGGCCTCTCTCAGGTGTGGTTGAATATTCTCACTACTGTTAAACTTCAGGAAATAATAATTGCGTACACCTATCAATGATTAAACATGCATCCTGTGAGTTACAGGCACAAGGTGGGGGAAAACTACCAACTAGATCCGTAAACCTTCGAAAGAGCTCTGCTACCTTCTGAAAATAATCAACTCTCAGCCAGAAGTCGTAATGTGATGCTGTGGATGAGAACAGGAGCATTATTTTTTCTCTCTTTCCTGACTATAATATTTCTTTTCTATCACATTAGCCAGCTTCCTCCTCCTGAGAAACATCTCTTTTTGTCCTATTGGGCTAAGGCCCAACCAGATATCATGCTGTCACTGTTAATCCTGTTTGTTCTCCAGATTACCCTGATCCAGTGTTGATGGGAACAAAACTCTATAGCAAATATTTCAAAAATTATAGTATCAAGGAATTATCTTCATGGTTCTTGCATTTGTCATCAGCATCTTCAGGACAGAGAGTCGTTCTTTTGGCCTATCCAGAAAATCTCATGGCCAACTCCTCAGACCTCCTAACTAACCATAGTGATCCCAAATACCCAAACTCCTAGTTGTTAAGTGGAAATCTCCCCCACTTAACAGATCCCATCTGAAACCCCCACCAGTATTACCTGGACCTGAAAAGTTGGGTGCACTAATAATTCAATCTTTTGCACTAATTCTTTCTAGTGCACTAGTAATTCTATCTTTTGCACTAATTCTTTCTAGTGCACTAGTAATTCTATCTTTTGTACCCATTGTTGTGTTAATGACACAAAAGTGGAAGTTTCCCTGTGATGCTCTGGTCCAACTTTAGTTGCCAAGTTCCCAAGGCCATAGCAAGGTAAATGGGATTCTACTTGTAAGCATTGTACCTTCTTTCTTTCTTTATTTTTTGAGATGAAGTCTTGTTGCACTATCGCCCAGGCTGGAGTGAAGTGGCACAATCTTGGCTCACTGAAACTTCTGCCTCCCAGGTTCAAGCGATTCTCCTGCCTCAGCTTCCCAAGTAGCTGGGATTACAGGCACCCACCACTACGCCCAGCTAATTTTTTTTTTGTATTTTTAGTAGAGATGGGGTTTCACTATGTTGGCCAGACTGGTCTTGAACTCATGACTTCGTGATTCACCCACTTCAGCCTCCCAAAGTGCTGGGATTACAGGCATAAGCCACTTTGCCTGGCCAGCATGGTGCCTTCTACTGGATAGAACATACAGGTACAAAACAACGGCCTAGACTGGGAAGGTAGGAGTACTGCCCCATTTTGGAAAACAAAGATTGTTCAACCACTGCCATAGAACAAGGTAAAAATATCTCTGTAGATCCAACTTGGTAGCAAAGGATAGACATTACATTCCACTTCTGACTTTCTAGGCAACCACCTGTTCTTTTAGGAGTAGCTTTCCCTGGTACATCAAAAACTTGAAACATTCCAGTACTTTGAGAGGCCGAGGTGGGCAGATCGTTTGAGGTCAAAAGTTCATGACCAGTCTGGTCAACATGGAGAAACCCCATCTCTACTAAAAATCCAAAAAATTAGCTGGGCATAATGGCGCATACCTAAAATCCCAGTGGCTCAAGAGGCTGAGGCAGGAGAATTGCTTGAACCTGGGAGGTGGAGGTTGCAGAGTGAGCCAACATCATGCCATTGCACTGTAGCCTGGGCAAGAGTGAGACTCTGTATCAAAAAACAAACAAACAAATCTTGAAATAGAGTTTGCACATGGGCTACCCTGGGCCCATCCAGGGGTCATACGCTATAATGTGTAAGACCCAAGAACATCAGAATTAAATGAGCAATAGTATTTATTTGGGCAGAAATCTGAGTGGCAATAGGACTACTGGTACCCTGGGACAGGTTTGCTTACTATGAGTCAACCCTAAAGAACTTGACTGAAACACTACATCAACACAGGTCAGGCACTAAAGAGAATTCAAGAGTTCCTAGGCTCGGCAAATGTAGTTCTCAGTAACAGACTAGCATTGGCTTATTAACCAGCTAAACAAGGTGGACGCTGCGTAATTATTAATAAAACCTGCTGCACGTATATTAACAACTCTGGACAAGTTGAGGTTAGCATTCGAAGGAATTGCTTGAACCTGGGAGGCAGAGGTGCAGTGAGCTGAGACTGTGCCACTGCACTTCAGCCTAGGCCACAGAGCAAGATTCCATCTCAAAAAAAAAACAAAACAAAAAAGATGTATGAGTACGCTACCTGGTTTCTTAGGTATAACTAGGGCGTTGATCCCAGCTATATCTGGTTGACTATCAGAAGTGCCTTCACAAGTCTCACCTGGTGTTTACCTTTCCTAGGGTCTTTGATAGCTATCATTTGTTACTAATTTTTGGCCCTAGCTTGTTTAACCTCTTAGTGAAATTTCTGTCCTCTAGATGACAACAGTTCCAGGTAAAGGCAATGCTGGCACAAGGTTTCCAGCTCGTCTGATCTATCAACCCAAAGAAAGAAAGTGTCCTGCCTTTGGGCTCCTTAGATCAGGAATCCAGAGAATCTCATTCCTCTAGTGTTAGGCAGGGCTTACACCCGTAAACTCAGCAGAAAGCAGTTACAAACGATGGACCTCACCTTGTGCAGCTCACTTAAGGTTAAGGAGGAGTATCTAATCTCTGAAGGGGGGATGAATTGGTAGGCGGGACTCAACTCCAGAGGCAGGGCCCAGATATTAGACCAAATTGAGGACTAGCTGAAACAGAGATGGGGTAGAAAGAGCTTTCCAAAAGACACACAAACCAGAGTGCCATGTCAGTTTACCATTTTCATGGCAGCATGCCAAAGTTACCATCCATTTCCATGGCAGCAACCTAACAACCCAGAAGTTACCGCATTGTTTTTAGAATTTTCTGCAAAATCTGCCTCTTAATTTGCATATAATTAAAAGTGGTTATAAATATGACCACAAGACTTTCTCTGAGCTACTACTCTGGGTATACTGCCTATGAGATAGATAGCTCTGCTTTGCAAGGAGCAGTACCTCTAGTGCTGCTGTACACTATCACTTCAATAAAAGTTGCTGTATAACACCGCTGGCCAACCCTTAAATTATTTCCTGGACAAAGCCAAGAACCTTCCTAGGCTAAGCCCTAATTTTGGGTCTCACATGCTTTGTACTAGTTTCACTTTATCCTGCCAGAGCAGGGTCAGAAGACTTCAACTAAAGGAGGTTTAAATAAGATCCAGAATATCACAGCATAATACTGAAAATGTCCAGGTTTCAACTGAAAATTACTCATTGTACCAAAAACCAGGAAAATTGCAAATTGAATGAAAAAGAATAATCAACAGATGCCAACATTGAGATCTTAAAACTTCCGTAACAATCCTTAATGAACAATTATGAACATGCTTGCAACAAAGAAAACATAGAAAGCCTCAGCAAATTAAGGTAGGTTGTAAAAAAAATTGGAAATGTTAAAACTGGGAATATAATAACAGAAATAAAAACTCGCTGGATGGGCTCAACAGCAAAATGGAGAGAAAAGAGAAAATAATCAGTTAATTTGAAAATAGAAGCATAGAAATTACCCAGTATAAACAATGGAGAGAGAAAATAAGTTGGAAAAAATGAACAGAGCCTGCTAGAACCTGTGGGAGTACAACGAAAATAATAATTTTATGAGATCCCAGAAAAAAATAAAAGAAGTAAAGCTGAAAAAGTATTGAAAGAAATAATGATTGAAACTTCCCACATTTGACAAAATGTATAAACATACAGAATTGTGAAGCTGAAGGAATGTGAATGTAATGAACCATAAAAAATCTACACCAAGACACATTGCAGTAAACCTTGTGAAAACTAAAGACAAAGAAAGAAATTTTTAAAACAGTAAGAGAGAAATGACAACTTACATATATGGGAAAACAATTCAAATATCAACAGATGTCTCATTTGAAACCATGGAGCCCAGAAGGTGTGAAACAGCATTTATCAAATGCTGAAAGAAAAGTTCTGTCCACCTAGAATTCTAAATACAATGAAAATATCATTTAGCAATGAAGGGAGAAGTCAAGCTTCTTAGATGAAGAGAAGCCAAGAAAATTTGCTGGCAGCAGACCTACTCTGAAAGAAAGGCTGAAGATGTTCTCTAAACAGAAAAAAAAAAAGATAAAAAGAAATCTTGATACATCAGTAAGGAAGAAGGATCATAATAAGCAAAAATATGGGTAAATACAATGGACTTTCTTTCTCTTAATTATCTAAATTATGCCTAATGGCTCCATAAAGAATTATAATGTGGTTCTAAATGCATGTAGCGGAAATATTTTAGATAATTAGGTTATAAACAGAAGGTTCTAAATGCATGTAGAGGAAATATATTTAAGATAATTATAAACAGAAGGGTAAAAGGACATAAACGGAAATGCCACATCACTTGAACTGGTAAAATGATGCCAGAAGTAGATGGTGAATTATGTACATATAATGTATTACTTAGAACACTCACTGAAAAATTATATAAAGTGATACAATAAAAACACTATGTGAAAATGAAAGTCTAGAAAATGATCACGTAAACCACTAGAAGGCAGAATAAAGAAGGCCAAAGAAAAAATAAAGAACAAACAGAAAACAAAATAAAATGGCAGATTTTATCCCTACTAAATCAATAACTACATTAAATGCAAATGCTTTGAATAAAACAAAAGATAGATTGGAAAAATTAATTAAAAACATGACACAATTATGCACTATGTAAAAGAAACTAAATTCAGATATAATGTTATAAGCAGGCTAAAAGTAAAAGGAAGAAACATACAAACATTAGTCAAAATAAATCACAAATAGCTTTATAAATATGAGATAGAGTAGCAGAGGAAGTTGCTAGAGTTAGCGAATGACATTGTAAATTGATAAAGGAGCCAAGTTACTAAGGAGACGTAGCCATTCTAAGTGTGGATGCACTAAATAAGAGAGATCAAAGCTAATTATAATAAAACAAAAAGCTAATTGTAATTAGCTTTGAAGCTAGTTATAATAAAACAGAAAGGAGAAATAAACAAATTCACATTTAGAGTTCTGTGAAACAAAACTGAAAGAACTAGTAAAGGTGAAAGGTTAAATGGAAAACACAATTACATAGATAACTTCATCATTTTTTTCTCAACAATTTGATAGAACAACTAGTTAGAAAAAAAGCAAGGATATGAAAGGACTCAGAAATGTCATCAAACAAAAGATTCTAATCAAGATATTTTTGGGACAGTTTACTCAACAAAAACACAGTACATTTTTTTTTATGCGCCCACAGACATAAGACAGACAATATCCTGTGCCATAACCAAACCTCAACAAATCTTAAAGAACCGAATCATACAGAGCGTGTTTTCCAATCACAATGGAATCTAACTGGAATCAACAACAGAATGATAACAAGAAAATATCCAAATACATGAAACTAAACAACACATTTTATTTATATATTTATTTTGGAAACAGTGTCTTGCTCTGTTGCTCAGGCTAGAGTGCAGCGGCATGATCATGGCTCACTGCAGCCTTGACTTCCTGGGCTCAAGCGATTCTCCTGCCTCAGCCTTCTGGGTAGCTGGGATTACAGGCATATGCCACCACACCTGGGTAAATGTTATTATTTGTAGAGATGGGGTTTCATTAAGTTGCCCAGCCCGTTCTTGATCTCCTGTGCTCAAGCAATCCCCCTGCTTCAGTCTCACGAGGTGCTGGGATTATAGGAGAGAGCCACCATGCCTGGCCAACACTTCAGTAACCCGTGGGTCAAAGATAAAATCTCAAGAAAAAAATTTAAAAATACATTGAATGAAAATTAAAAGAACATATCAAAATTTGTGAGATCCAACTTTAGCAATGCTAAAAGGGAAATTTATAGCATTAAATGCAATACATTAAAAAAAATATTTCAAAACAAGAATAAAAATTTCCACCTTAAGAACCTAGAAAAATATGTTCAGAATAAACCCCAAAGCAATCAGAAGGAAAGATATGAAAACAGACAAACATTAGAACACAAACAAATGAAACTTACAACAGAAAAGTAATATTAAAAATCTATAAAATGGACCAATTCTTTAAAAATGCAAGCTGACAATTCACTCGTTTTGAGACAGATCATTTAAATAAGCTAACGTAACTATTATAAAAACCAAATTTAGAATTTTGAAATTCTCAGCTCTGCAACAAGGTCTAAATAGTTCCACTGAAGAATTCTAAAAATCATGTAAATAAGAAACAAGATCAATTTTACATTTTCTTTTCCAGAAATGTGAAGAGAAATGAACACTTCACAATATGTTTTGTAAAGCTAGCACTACTTTGATACCAAATCAGATAAAGGGAAGAAGAAAAGGAAAGAAAGCCAAAGACCAAGAACTAATAAATATACATGCAAAAATTCCTAACAAAATACTACTAACTAGAATTCAACATTGTATTAACAAACGACATACCATTACCAATTTGAGTTAATTCAAGATATGCAAGACTGGTCCAATATTAGAAAATCAATCAATGTAATCCAATGTATAAACAGGATGGAGATGAAAAAACACATACTCATAATAATAGATACAGGAAAAGCATTTGACAAAATTGAGTAACTATTCATAATAAAAACTTTCAGAAAAATAGAAATAGGGGAAATTTACTCAATTTATAGAATATCTACAGAAACACTACAGGTGACTTTGTAGAGGCATACATCACTTAATTATGCTGCATTTTTTTGCACTTTGCAGATATTGCATATTTTACAAATTGAAGATTTGTGGCAACCCTGCATTGAGCAAAGCTTTCAATGCCATTTTTTTTTTTCAACAGCATTTGTTCACTCTGTGTCTCTGCCACATTTTGGTAGTTCTCACAATATTTCAAACATTTTCATCATTATTGTATTTGTTAAGGTGATCTGTGATCAATGATCTTTGCTGTTACTATTGTAATTGTTTTGGGAATGTCATGAACTGTGTGCATATAAGGTTACAAACTTAATTGATAAATGTTTTGTGTGTTCTGACTGCTCCACTAACTAGTCCTTCCCTCATCTCTCTCCCTTTCCTTGGAGAAGGACAACAATGTTGAAATGAGGCTAATTAATAAACCTACAATGGCTTGAAGTAGAAAAAAAGAGTCACATGTCTTGTTTAAAATCAAAAGTTAGAAATGATTAAACTGAATGAAGAAGGCAGTTAAAAGCCAAGATAGGCTGAAAGCAGTGCTCCTTGGGCCAAACAGCCAAGTTGTGGACAAAAAACAGTAGTCCTTGAAGGAAACTAAAAGTGCTACCCCAATAAACACACAAATGATAAGAAAGTAAAACCTTATTGCTGAAATGTGTAGCTACAAAATTGCCTTAAGGCAAAGCCTAATCTGGAGCAAGTCCCTAGCTCTCTTCAATTCTATGAAGGCTAAGATAGGTGAGAAAGCTGTAGAAAAAGTTTGAGGCTAACAGAAATTGGTTTCTGAGGCTCAAGCAATGAAGCCATCTCCATAACATCAGAGTAGAAGGTGAAGCAGCAAATGCTGGTACAGAAGCTACAGCAAGTTATCTGAAAAATCCAGCTAAGCTCACTGATGAAGGTGGCTACACTAAACAGATTTTTAGCATAGACAAAACTGTCTTTTATTGGAGGAAGATCCCGTCTAGGACTTTCATAGGTAGAAAGGAGAAGTCAACGCCTGGCTTAGAAACTTTAAAGGACAAGCTAACGCTCTTGTTAGGGGCTAATGCGGCTGGTGACTTTCAGTTAAAGCCAGTGTTCACTTACAGTTGCAAAAGCTTTCCGTCTCTTAAAAAGAATATTAAATCTCTCTCTGTGCTGTATAAATGGAACAACAAAGCCTCAATGGTAGCTGTTCTGTTTACAGGCATTTTAAGCTCACTTTTGAGACCTAACTTTCAGAAAAGAAAGATTTTTTTCCAAAACAGTACTTCTCATTGATAATGCAGCTTGATATGGGTTGGCTGTGTCTCTACCCAAATCTCATCTTGAACTGTAGTTCCCATAATCCCCAATTGTTGTGGGAAGGACCTAGTGGGAAGTAATTGAATCATGGTGGCAGTTATTTCCATGCTGTTCTCCTGATAGTAATTGAGTTTTCATGGGAACTGATGGTTTTATAAGGGGCTTCCCCTTGCCCACTTCACTCTGAACTTCTCCTTTCTGCCCTCATGTGAAGGATATGTTTACTTCCCCTTCCCCCATGATTGTAAGTTTCCTGAGGCCTCCCCCGCTGTGTTGAACTGAGGCAATTAGACCTCTTTCCTTTGTAAATTACCCAGTCTTGGGTATGTCCTTACAGCAGCATGAAAATGGACTAATGCACACCTGGTCAACCAAGAGCTCTGATAAAAAAAATTATCCCAAGAAATGAAAACTAAGTTGATTCAAAAACCTGTGTACAAATATTTATCACAGATTTATTTATAATAGCTCCAAACAAAGTAATACAGATGCCAATTCTAAAAGATTGAATACCATAATTTATGTACAGTGTAATTTATATATTAATGTAATTTATATAACGTTCTTGAAATAAAATATAGAAATAGAGAGCAGATCAGTGGTTGCCCAGGGTTAAGGCTGGGGGTGAGGAGGAATGAGGTGTGATGACAAAAGGGCAGTATTTGAGAGATCCTTGTTTGTGGTGATGGAAATGCTCTGTACCACAACTGTATCAATGCTAAATCCTGGTTGTGATACTGTAGTATGGTTCTGTTAGATTTAATCATTGGGGAAAATTAGACAGCATGCACACAATGTCTCTATTATTCCTTATAATTACATATGAATCTACAATTACCCTCGAAGAGATAATTTAATAAACAATGACCTTCATTTTTATGTGATTTATATTATGATTGTACCTCTATATGCAGGTTTTAATATTATTTATATCTTTGTTTATTAAAATTCCTTGATTTCTGTAAGTTTCAAGAAGGGAGAAGTTTCATTTTAAAAAATCTAAGAATTCAAGATTGACGTCTGCATTTAAACTTCAATAACATGTAATGATTCAATCTTTACCCTTTAAGATTTCAAATACAGGTGAAATTGTGTATATTTCAGTCAGATCATAACTGTATGGGGTTACGTATCCTTGGCTAACTGTTGTCACATCTTATAGATACCCTTAAGTATCTATAATAACATATTACATTGATATTCCAATTTTCCAGGCTATTAGAATCTTTCAATTCCATTATCTCTTTTTATATTTATAAGAACTGCAAGCAGTTGGTAGAGCATATATTATTATCTTCAGTGTTTTCCATGAAATAAAACAGGACATCAGAGTCTTTAAGTAAACTGGCTCATGTTTCCATGGTTAACAAGTACCAGACCAGGAACTAGAATTTTGCCTCTGAAAAACTTCCTTCTACATACTGCTGCTTCAAAATGTTAACTGCCTTTGTGCTTATCTCCTTCCCACATATAATAGTACTTTTATTTTCAGACTGGAACAAGTGTGAATCTGGTCTTTTCTGAAAGGTGCCACTTTTAATATAGTAGTGTTCTTCTTTCTTTAAGCATGATAAGGTCAGCTCTATCTATAAATTTTCTTCAATCTTAGTTGTTGAGATATAAAAGTCAGTCAGTTCTTCACAACCAAGGGCACTCAAAAACATCCAGTAATTTCTATCTAAAAAAGAAAGATTAGAACCAGAGGAGCCGTGTTGTTTCCTATTTAACAAAATTTTTAGACAACAGTTAGTATTTTTAAGGAAAAATATAAACCTTATTTGGTATTAAAATGCATTCCATTGAAAGAGGCATAGCATTGCCCCTCATAAACAAGATGACCAATTTTACTCAAAATTTTGAACTAAAAGTCATATTCCCCATCATGGAAGAACATTTTCCTCATAATTAAAACATTAACTGTTGGTACCACTAATCTGTCTGGACAGAATACCTTCTAACTGACTTAACCAAACTATAGTCAAAGTTCTCTCTCTCCCTGCCTCAAGGCAAGTCCCTTAACTGTTGCTCACCTTTAGCTTGAGTTTGCATCAGAATGGAATATGGAACAACTCCTCCTTAACAGCCCAGTGAAAGATAAATCCTGCTCAACTGCCTGGTGACATCTCCAGCACATTCCATTTCTCCAAACTGGATTCTTTCTAGTCTTGTTTACCCACCCCACAACCATGAAAGCAACTTACTTCTGCCGGACCTTAGAAACTCTTGCATATTCTTCCCATCAGAACATCCTCCTTATTGCAATAGACTTTTCTAATAAACTTTTTCTAATAAACTATCTAAGCCTGGATTTGTTTTTAGTTGACAATCAACAATAGATGTTGAAACACACAGGATGACAAAGAACAGGTAGTCATTACCATCTCCAGGCCTAAAGGGGTACGGTAAAGAAACCAGGGGTCTGTTTTAGAGCCGTACCTATGGAATGGTAGTCACTCTGCAGGAGTTTTGCTGTAGAAGCCTGTAGCTCTGTGAAAATCACAGTGTGATAGGAAGGGAGAGGAAGGTCTAAATACCTCAGTCTCTCTCTGTTGTCCTCTTATGTCTTGATGGTGCCTCCCAGCCTAAAACAGGTAATAGATAGGGGGCAATGGACTGAATTATGTAATTCTTAGAGGCTAACTGCTCCCTCACCCATCACAGGGCCCAAAGCAGGACATTGAAGGGCACCTATGGACCTGGGAACAAACTGAAAACAACTAGCACAGCCTTTTTCTTTTAATCTGATATTGTTTTGTTTTTATATTCAAGCTTTTATTGTAAGTTGTCTCATTATCATTTGTAGATATAGGCAGAGTCAGTGCATTAAGGAGTACAGATTTAAGAAGCAATTTTCAGAAATTTTAATAGCAATAAACAATTTCTGATTAGAAAATTCTACTTTTGAATAACAACTTGAGTTTCACTTATTGTCTCACTGATGATTCCATGTTCAGGCTCATCAAACAATTTAGCTCAAAAAGTAGTACCCTGCATTAGAAATTGCTTCCTTGTTTTTATCAACAATAGAAAGGGAAGTTTAGATGTTGTTAGTTGCAAAATTAATTTACAATTAAATAATGTGTGGTCCATACTGATCTGATTAGGATTCATACAGGTGACATTCATGAAGGTATACTTCTACTTGATTTGCTAACTCTGAACATCTGTAAAAATTGACTATAATTACTAGAAAATTCTGTCTCTTTCATAGCTCTTCTTAACCATCTCTGCCATCATTCTTTATATGATGCATTATAGATAATAAAAACAAAGACTTAAAAATAATGAATCTCAAAATATAGAATATGTTACTAAATTCATTTATTCAGTATATATATTGAGCATCTATAATGTTCTAGGTATTGACTTCGGTATGAGTAGGGTTGCCTGATAAAATACAGCATTCAGTTAAATGTCAATTTCAAATGAGCAATGAGTAATTCTTTTAGCACAAGTATGTCCCATGCAGAATAGCATGTAACCCTTCAGAAAAACCCTTTATACTTGGTAACATTAAGAGGTAGCAATTAGCCATTTTAAATCTAGGCTATGAGAAACTTGCATAAGCTTTAGGAAGAAAAATAAATATTTATTTATTATTTATTTACTTTATATCATTATTCTGTAATGGTTTGCTAATTCTGGCAATCTTATCATGAGAATATAATGATGAACACAACATTACTTATATCCTCAAGAGGATTATAATGAACAAGATATTTGATAAAAAACTGTAAAAATGAAATATCTAATCTCAAACTCTGGTGATAAGAATAAGGTAGTTGAAGTATATTGCAATAGCAAGCCTGGAAAGGCAGCTACATGTACAAAAATCTTAAGGCAGAATGGATATTGACATATTCAAGGAAATGGAGAAAAGGCTGTAGTGGCTGGAGCCTGGAGGCCAAGAGAGAGTAGAAGAGATGACGCTAGAGATATCTCATGTAATCGACATATTTTTAGACTGCATCAAGACCTTTGATCTTTGTCCTAAAATTGATTAAATTTATTCATAGGTAAGAAATAGAAATTTATAAATATGATTTGTACAGAGTACTTGAGAGAAATAATTAGATTTTTGTCCATATGAAAGATTGCAGAAGTTTGAATTGAGGTAGCACTGGATATGAAGAGAAGTGGAAAGATGAAATAAATATTCGAGAAGCAAAATAGAGGACTCAGGTATTGATCATGAGCAGAAAGAAGGAAGAAGGAATCAAGAATATATCTCAAGTTTGTGGCTGGAAGAAAAAGATGCAGAAGGGTAGACATGGAGAAAAGTTGCAGCGTCGCCAATTGCGTGGTTTTGGACACATTAGCTTTGTGCTTCCTAAGAGCCACAGATGTAGAGATAGCAGATAATCAGTTAAATAGATAAGTTTGTTGTTCAGAAAACAAATTGATCACTGGAATTTTTAGCAGATAGATAATTTTAAATACTGTACACTTATCTATCCATCATGAAATAATTTTTGAAATCGGCATGTTAACCAAATCACCAGTTGTTTACCTGTATAAAGTTTTAATAGTTCTATATTTATTTCTAAAATGTATAACTAGCATATCAAATCCATGTTTCCTTGGAATAATTTTGTTATGGGCGAGGATGTTTTCTATGATGAAAAATTTATAGAATTTTTCTCAGGCTGATATTTCAACCTTACAGGGCTGAAACTGCTGCATGATCATTTGAGAGTATGGAAGATATACATGATCTAGATCATGAGTGTGAATTCTCATGTAATTTATGTCAGTGTGAGAGTTTCTTTCAGAAATTTAGTGAACGGTCACTCCCGTAGTCCCATTCTCTATGGTATAACCAAGGAAGCTCTTACCACTTATGATATGTAAGAATGTTTAAAAGTTGAATTCATGAAGATATAAAAATATCAATTGTATTAGGGAACTATTTCATATTCCCTGTTTCATTCAATCTTGTAAAGAGCTTGGCAGTTGATAAGTCACTACTTTTTCAAACTTATAACTGATGCTCACTGTCATCACCATGGAAATGCCTAGAATTCTTGATTTCTCTATTTCAAGAGTCCCAGAGGAATGTCCAGACAAGCTTATGTAGATATCCTTCTTATAGGAATAATGGGCAATACTGGAGCCAGGATCTATCTACAGTATTCATGTTAAGTTGGGTAATTTTTATTTTGTTTTGGTTAAATAACACATCCAAATAATGAGTATTGACTAAAATAGAGACTTGAAATACTAGAGAGGTGACCTTCATAATTATTTTTCTCCTTAGCAAATATCAAAAGTATTTTTTCCAAATAAAATCACTTTTCACATATTATCAATAATTAGACTGATTTTGAATAAGAATGTATATTATAAAGGGCTTCAAATGGTTTCTTGAATAAAATCTTAATATGAAATCTGATATAGTATGAAAAACCAAAACTTTAGCTTAATCCTACTCATAAATGTAGATACAAAACTTCTAAATTAAATATTTGGAAGCAGAATCTAGCAGTGTATCAAAAAACTAAACCAAGTAGGGCCTATTTTAGAATTTCAGTTGTCAAGAAAAATAATAATAAACTTCATTTCATTCAAAATATTATAGGAGATATATGACCATGATAAAAATGGTCAAAAAGCATTTAATAGCAGTGAGCAACGATTATTAATTAAATCGCTAAACAATGGGAAGAAAAATAAACATCTAAAATATAATATACATTTTAACCAAAATTCATATAGCAAGCATTATTCCAAAATGCAGCCAGAAAAAGGAAAAGGTGCTATCACTAATTTTATTCAATATTATTTTGGATATTTGAAACAATCACTATAAATAAACAAGGAAGAAATGTTAAAATTAGTCTACTTTGTTCTTTCTTTCTTTCCTTCCTTCGTTCTCTTTTTTATTGGTGTAATATAATTATGCATGTAAAAGTCCATAAAGTCAAGCAAAAATTATATAGAATTATTAAAGGAGTTTGGAAAAAAGGATGGACACATTATAATTTAAAAAATTAAAAATCTATATTAGCAATCATTAATAATAATAGAAAGGGAAAAACACAATATCAACGAGAGCTATATTTATCAATACATTTGAAAATAATAGTGTAATATAAATATAAAGAAAGGGTAATAAATTTTATTTAAATACATGATATAAAATAATAGCAATAAGAGCACACACATAGTATATACTATGAGCCAGGCTTTACACTTATTATTATTTCAAGTTTTTTGACTGTTTTTTAGACTTGTTTTGTGATCTAACATATAGTCTGTTGCTAAGTCTGACCCTCAGACTCTGACCGAGCGATGGATGAAAAGAGCTCAGAGACACAGTGTTTTGCCTGTGACAGTGTGGCTAGGGGAACCCCAAGGCTTACAGACCCCAAAGAGGGAGCCCGGCCCTGGAGCCCTGACATGCCAGAGATGCTTTTATTTATTTTAGAACAGATTTAATGACAAAGATCTCAAGCAAAAGCTATTTGTGAGTAATTAACATTGTTGACCCCACGAGTAGAGAGCAGTCACGCCTTCAGATGATTGAAGGTTGGTTTCTAGGGAAATGGGTAAACAAGCTATTTAGGTAAACTCCTCTACATTCCCTTGTTATCTGCTCTTTACTCTTAGCTCAAGGTAAAAAGATTAGGCTGCCTTCAGCCATAACTTTTTCCCAAAATTTTGCAACACCTTCCGGTCTTCCAAGAAGGTTTGCATCTTTCCTATAATTTTTCCCACCACTCTGACTGATCTCTCACATCTCCCTCTTTTCTGTTTCTTCCAGCAGGTTTTGTTGATTGAAGAGTACAGATGTGTGCAGCAACAGTTTTGTTAGGCGCAGCAGTTATAAGTCGTGTTCTGGCTTTGCATCCTAGAATTGGTAAGTAACATAAGACAAATATGAGTATAATCAGTAACACTATTTTTCCAATCAAGGAGTTACCTGTAGCGTTATTTGGCACCTCAGTCCAATGTGTGCCATTACTGAGGGACCCTATTGGGAGTATGTTAATCCTTTCTAGCCAAGCAGTCACATTGTTAGAGGCTAGGAAGGGAGTGTCTGCCTAAGTAACAGGCAGAGAAAGGGCAGATTTAGAAGATGGACTTAATAGACTATAGCAAGTACAGGTAGCAGGCAAAGTGAGAGAATAAAAAGAGAACAGATTATCTGGAGTGAGTGGTGTTTGTGTTTAGAACAGGATTTGCTTAGCCTTCTGAGCTGTCTTCTTCAGCATCCTGTTTAGGGTCTGTGTTGTCCGAGGAAGCCACATTGTCTGGAGCTGCAGGTCCTGCAGAGTCATTCCCTTCATTTCTGGTACTGGGTTGGTTCCTAGCCATGCTATGGTATAGTTTGATGCATCATGTGGCAATCCAAAGAGGACCTGAGGGGCTGTGAACTCAAGCATATCCTCTTCCCCGTGATAACAAATCATTTGGATCACACCATACATTACTATTTATATCTTTCCATAAAACTGCAGGTTTTATGTCTTGAGAGATTTTAGCAAAGTGCTTTCTATAGCTGATTAAAATGTCTTATCTAAATTTTAAAAATTAAGGGTAAATAAGGCTTGTGCTAGTAGCGTTGCAGGGTCCTTAATCATATTGCTCCTTTTTTGTTTTTTGAGCATATTTTTAAGGGTGAACTACTTTTGTAGGCCAAACTACAGGATTATGAGATAAGAACTAAAGTAGTTTGTTAGCAGGAAGGGCTTGCTCTATATGGCCTGCATAATCAGAGAGTGCTGTCTGAAGATCTAGAGATAGGGGCAAGACTACTTCAAGTCGCTTTTTACTCAAAGGAATTCTTATGACACCAGGGTCAAAACCTAGCAACTGATTGCATTGTCTGTGACCTGTATAAATGAATTTACTAACTAGCTGGATATAGGGAGATAGTGTTTTAGACCTGGTGTATAAGCAAAAACAACCCATTCTAGGAAGCACAGGTTGGGGGCAATCTATCCTATTAATCCTGTGGGGAATGTTTAGTAGGAAAAATAAACAATTGGACTGAATATTTTGGGTCTATGCGATCTAGTTGCCTCTCAGAAATAGCCTGCTCTATTTCCTCAATTTCCTTTTTTTTGCTGCAGGAGTTAAATACCTGGGAGAATCTAGGGCAGCATTGCCTTTTAAGATAGAAAACAGGTTTTGCAACTTATAAGCAGTTATGCCCAAGATGGCAAAGCCAGTTAATATTGCCCAGTAATTTTTGATAATCATTTAAGGTATGTAAGTTGCTAGTATTTAATTTAACCTTTTGAGGTCTTATTGACTGGGAAGTTAGTAGGTATCCAAGATATTTCCAAGGAGAGGACATTTGTACCTTTTCAGGTGCTATGATAAACTATGTACTCTTTATGACAGAGGCATATAAACTTAAAAGTCCTGGCTCCATTGGGGCTACCAGTAATATATCATCCATAAAATGAATAATCTTGCAGTCAGGAAATTATTTTCTATTTGGGAGCAAAGCCTAATTTACATGATATGACACATGGCAGGACTATTCCGCATTCATTGAGGAAGCACTTTCTAATGATATCGGTGAGCTGGCCTTTCATCATTGATAGCTGGTATTGTAAACACAATTTTTCTCTGTCCTGTTCTGTAAGGAGAATAGTATAAAAGCAGTCTTTTAAGTCAATAATGATTATAGGCCAATCTTGAGGAATTGACACAGGGGAAGGGAGCCTCTGGTGAAGAGGCCCCATAGGTTGCAGATTACCATTAATAGTCAGCAAATCATGCAAAAGTCTCCATTTGCCAGACTTTTATTGGCCCTAACTAAGGCCCATAACATTAAAGGTGTTACTGGGACCCATTGCCTTTGCGCATGATGCTGTTTAAAATTTCTCCCCACTTGTTCCCAGAGCTCTACATCTAGTGTACCTTCTTCAGGGAACCATGGATTATGGGAAATAACAGTTTGCATTAGGTCCCTTAATTGAGCCTGCAAAACCAAGCCTCCACTAGTTTTAAACAGCTGTTTCAATATTTTTATATACTGTTTCTGTTGTGCTGATAACTGTTGTCCCATGATGAAACCCTAGCCTGAACAATTCCCTCAAACTTGGAAATCCCTAGTGGGCACCAATGACTTACTGACTTACTGATTTATTGACTGTGCAGTCTCTTCACCTTCCTTTTCACGAGTTCCATCACAATCTGCAATCCATTGCAGCATTCCTCACATTGGGGAAACAACTGCTGAGTCTGACCCCCAGATTCTGGCTGAGCAACAGATAAAAAGAGTTTGCCGACACAGGTGTTTTGCCTGTGAGAGCATGGCTAGGGGATCCCATTGCTTACAGACCCTAAGGAGGGAGTCTGACTGTGCAGCCCCAATGTGCCAGAGATGTTCGTATTTATTTTAGAACAGATTTAATGACAAAGGTCTTGAGCAAACACCATTTGTGGGTAATTAACATTGCCAACCCCCCAGTCATGTGTGGATGATCAAGGTTGTTTTCTGGGGAAATAGCTAAACAAGAAATTTAGATAAACTCCTCTACATTCCCTTGTTATCTGCTCTTTGCTATTAGCTCAATGTAAGAGGATTAGGCTGCCTTCAGCCATAAACTTTTCTCAAAGCTTTTGCAAAACCTTCCAGCCTTCCAAGAAGGTTTGTATCTTTCCTATAATTTTCCTACCACCCTGACCAATCTCCTATAGCCTATCCTTGAGAATGGTTCATGTGCTGAAGTGAAGAATGTTATTCTGCAGCTGTTGGTTGAAATATTCTGTAAATATCTACTAGCTCCATTTGTTCTAAAGTACAGGTTAAGTTTGATGTTTCTTTGTTGAGCTTCTATCTGGGTGATTTGTGCAATGCTGAAAATGGTTGTTGACATTTCCAGTTACTGTACTGAGTCCTAGCTCTCTCTTTAGCTCTAATGATATTTGGTTTATATATCTAGGTGCTCCAGTGTTGGGTACATATATATTTACAATAGTTATATCGTCTTGCTGGACTGACTTCTTTATCATTATATAATGATCACTTTGATTCTTCTTATAGTTTTTGTCTTGAAATCTCTTTTGTCTGATATAAGTATAGCTATTTCCATTGGCATGAAATATCTTTTTTCATCCCATTACTTTCAGTCTATGTGTATCTTTACAGGTGAAGTGTGCTTGCTGTAGACAACAACAGATCACTGGCTTTTGTTCTTTAATTCATTCAGCTACTCTATGTCTTTTGATTGGACAGTTTTGTCCATTTACAGTCAATATTACTATTGATAATTAGGGACTTAGTCCTGCCATTTTGTTATTTGTTTTCTGTTAGTTTTTTTGTGGTCTTCTTTTCCTTCCTTCTTGTCTTCTTTTTAGTGAAGATAATTTTCTCTGGTGGTTTGATTTAATTTATTGCTTTTTATTTTTAGTATATCTGTTGCATATTTTTCAGTTTGAGGTTACTTTGAGGCCTACAAATCTTATACTTCTTATTTAATATTCATTTATTCTTATTAGGTAGATATTATTATTTATTCCTATTATAAAAAATAGGAAACAAAAATACAGAGAGACAACATATCTTACCTAGAGCCACACAAATAGTATGTATCAGAATGAGGAATTATTACATCCAAGTGATCTGATCCAAGGTTCAGGTTCTTAATTACTAAAAAAAACCTGACTCTATCTTGCCTAATGACCTGACATATTATTTTTTAAATTGTATATATTTAAGGTATAATACATGATATTTAGATATACATATACATAGTGAAATGATTACTACTGTACAGCAAATTGACATCATCTTGAATGAGAACACTTAATACTAAGACAATATGAATTCTCAAAATTTATACGTAAATATAATGTATGAAATCCCACTGGGGAAACATTGTATAAAGTGATCATTAAGTTCATGCATAACTAAAAAAAAAATCTAAGAAGAACCAACAAAACCAAGTTTTTAAAAAAAGAATAGTGAGGAGGCTTGACTTAGCAGATACTAAATATATGTTTTTAGGTACTCACAAAACTCCCTACTAACTTTCTAGAAGAGGCAACGGAATTTTCCATTAAGTGGTGCAACATAGAAAGAATGGAGTTTTCTATGTATTATTTACCAAAATTCCAGCAGGCATCATTTAAAAATGTTAAAGCCATACTATTAAAGCGAGAAAGAGGACATAGATACTATCACTAGTATTATTCAACATTATTTTAAAGTTACAGACAATGAAACTAGACGGTTTTTGTAAGAAATGAAAAAAATCAACTAATTTACTTTATGTCTACTGTCTTAAGCTGCTGGCTTCTCAGATTCTTATTCCAACTGTATCAAGGATAGAGATGCCTATATTATATTCTAGAAGGATTTCTAGAAGAAAAATGTCTGTTTGAAAAACACACAAATGAAAAAAATATTTGAACATCTTTTATGTTAATTAACAAAAGCTTCACTACACATTTAATAGAAAAATGTGAAGATTTCTTCTAAAAGTTGTCTCTCACTTCTGTAGTGTGAATTCATAATTAGTGTCTTTCAAATCCTTATTTATTATTCCTGCAGTGTGGATACCCGATTAATGTACTTTAAATGTTAACTAAAAGCCCCTAGTATGTAGATTAATACATATTTATATTATGCTGTCCAAACTAAGGTACTCTAAAGTAAGTTACAGACAATTAGGCTCGTTACAGACAATAAGACTAGACTTTTATTATGAGAAATAAAAGAAATAATCAGTTTACTTTGTGTTTGCTTTATAGTGAATTCTTAATTAAATGTAATTAATTAGTCACTTAATTTTATACGTAACTGTAATATTCTGATATAAGGCAACATTACCATGTGATCTGGTATGAACTCTCAATACATCCTCTCTAGAGTAATGGTGAAAACAGCTAACTAATGAGATACCTCAGTCCTGGTCATGTACTTATTCCTTCTTCAGTCTTCATGGATCTCCAAATTATGCATGGATTGCCTTATTCCCAAGGCTGTATTGTCACTGTTTGGGTTTTCTGGGACGCAGACTAAGATAGTGATTAGTAGGCAGTGCATTTATTAGGAAGTGCTCTTGGGATTGACATCCATGATGGGAGGTGAAGGAAGCAGAATTCATTAGTGGGAGAAGATAAGCTGGGATGCAGTCTGACAAAGGCCTCAGCTAATTTCACAGGGAGCTGCAGAAGCTGAGATTAACCACGAGGTGTCTTGAGTTTGCTCTAGGAGATGGATGATCAGTTGAGGGCTGCTTCTGGAAGTAAATGAGATGTTAGCCAAAGCAATTTTCTTTAGCTGAGGCAATGCCCAGAGAAGGCTAACAGCGAGGAGTACCTTCTGACAGCAGTCTCAGCAGCTGGGGAAAAAGGTCTTCATTCCTTTTTCTTCTTCATTCTTCATTCTCCTTTCAAGGGGAATCTGGGTAGTGTAGAGGCTACTATGCTAACACATCTCTATAAATTATTGTTAACGTTAGCATTGAGTACTAGTTCTACACTACCATCAATCTGTTTATAGTTTTCTAAAGTTCAGACTTGAAGGTAGAGATTCAATGTGCAGCATAATCATAAAACTCTAGAAGATTTCCTATGTAAAAGGGAAGAGGTCCATCCAGTTTCTGGTTTATATTCCCATGATTTCTGAAGATTTACCTTTGACTCCCTTCTAAGCTGGCCTAGGGATTTCTTCTTTGTGGCAAGTTCACAAGAGTTTTTTGACCAAGGGTAATAGCTTCCAGACTGAGTAGTCCCTGCCGAACTCCCCTACTGTTCCTGCTTCACTGCCCACACACTCCTTATGATTATTTCCAATATCCTGTCAGAAAGAGCAGAGACTTTTTTTGGCTATTTCTCTGAGATTTTGCTGTTAGACAATTTGAGGCATATTAAATGTAGGCTGACTTTACAATTATAATAAAAATATGAGTATGTCATTTTTAAGTTTTGCTTTCAAATCCTGGCCAGTAAGAATGTTTAAAATTTTTTTGGAAGGTGATAGGTGTTTCCAAGGTCATTGGTCAGTTAACCCAAAATCACTTTATTAAATGACCCCTCTGCCAAATTATTTTGAAGTTTCTTTTCACTAAGATCTCAAGAACAATCATTTAAACCCCATTGAGTGTCCAGAGTGGGAGTTAAAGGTAAAGGAGACCCAGTATTAGGTTAGTTAAATTAAATTAAATCTAAGATAAAGCATAGAGTGTTTTTTTTAAATGTATGTGCCACACAATATTTGGTACATATGCCAAAAAAAACCCCTGTTTATCTTGTATTTAAATTTAATTGTGCTTCCTGTATTTTTATTTGCAACATCTGGTGATGCTACTCTGCATTCTTTAATTTCAAAGGCAGCCCCTTGTTCTTGACCCTGGCTTCTGTCTTTGCAATGCTTTCCATATCACACCTTGTTATATAATCATAAACGGCAGATAATCTGTATCTGCAACTGCCTTCCAGGTGCCCTCAGAGGATTGCTTGGTGCTAGGGACTTTACAGCTGCCATGACTGACTAATGTTTTCTTCCTCTACCTCTAATTTGGTCTCTAGTTCTCATCTTTTCTCATTCTGCTCATTCTTCATGGGTGGGTGCACCTGTGCCCAAGGTTTCAGTTACTACTGATGTGATGGATGAGTAGTCTGATTCCAAAATGTGTGCTAAAATCTGAGGTTTTCATAAGCTACATGGTCATATTTCTGAATTCCTACTGGGAACCCATACTGGAATTTCTAACATACATCTCAAATTCAACATGCCTAAAAAGAACTTATCCATTCTATCTCCAGTACAGCCCACTCCTTCCTATTCTTGATTTGGTTAAAGGCAAACAGTTCTTAGTCCAGTGCCTCTTAAAGGTAAAGTGTGCATAAGAATAAACAGGTTTTTGTCTTTAAAATGCAGACTCCAGGATCTTCTGCCTTGATAATAAATCTGGAGTGGGCCCAGGACTCCTGTTTTTGTTTAGTTTTTTGATTAAGTCCCCTGGGCAATTCTAATAGAGAAATGATATGTTAGCCTGTGTAATTTGGCTTCTGCCTAAATTTCCAGCCCATTCTTACCACCAGCTGTTAGTTGAAAATATAACCCCACTCTACTAATTTCCTTTTCAAATTTTTAATGAAATCTATAGCTATCAAAAATGCTTTGTATAATTTTCTATATTTTGGCAATAAACAAAAATTCAGGATTTTGTTTTTGGCCTAAACCAGATAAAAATGTCAATAGCTCTTGGGGGTACTGCAGTTGAAGGCAGTAGGAAACCTGAAGATCTAAAACAAGTGGCAGTCATGGAAATCCTGGTGATGATTTCAATTTATCTAGGCTGTTTACATCAGTTACACTATAAATTGAAGGATAAATAGGGCCTCCAGTGAGGCTGTGGTTAAAATTTAGTGCAATACATAATTTATCAATGAATGCACACAAATGAGTTTAATCTTGTCTGCTACCCTTAAACCCCTCATTATCTTGTAGATTATTAATGAGGTTAAGACATTGCTAACACTTTGCAAGAATGGAAGCCTGGGGAACTCAACAGCTGATTGTAGACAAAGTTGGGAAATTACATGAAGTCTGATTTAGTCACCAAACTACATTAAAAAAATTCCCTTAGATAGTGAGAAAATTCTACAGTGTGACTTGAAGTGTAAAATAAACAAAGAAAGTTCTTTGTAAATATTTTCAAGTGAAATATGCATATGCAAATTTTCTCATGATGACCAAAATACCTTGGAATGTTTCATAGTTATTTTTTAAATCATTAAAATACAGGAAAATTGTCTATTTGTATGTATTTATGTAATTATATCTATCCATTTATATCTACCTATTTGTCTAATCTATCTTGCTCAAATAACCTTTTTTATTTTAAATCAGGAAAATAGCTGGAAAGAAATAAACCAAGAATGATTCTTCTGGAATTATGGGAAATTTAGATTTTTTAATCTACAATGTATCCTCTAACTTTTCTAGAATCAGCCTGTTTTACTTGTGTAATTAGGAAAAGACTATCAGCATTTATCTAGTCAGACTAAGTATAAAAAAGGTGTAAGTTGCAATCAACAGCATTTTGAATTGTAACATTGTTGTGCTATTGATCAATGTCATCACAATTGCTCAGCCAACACTCATGCCTTGATTCAGCTATCCATTAAAGAGTTTTTTTAATGTCAATAATATGCTAGGCATTCCGCTTGGTGACATTGATAAAACGATAAGTGAGACATGATTTCTACTATCGAAGACCTCATAATCTAGAAAAGGGAGAAAAGACATGCAAAGAGAAAAAGAATCATATTATACAGTGAGTGCCAGTGTTTAAACAGAGTTAGAAGAGTTCAGAAGAGGGGTCAACTATGTCTTCCTGGAGGAGTTGGAGAGGATTCTAAGAGGTAAGAGACCTAAGAGATTCCTTGAGAACATTCTAGGCCTCGCTTTGGGAGGGCAGACATTTGAAGAAGAGCAATTCATTAAGGCAGAGATATTAGTAGTTTATTTAATACATCTCGTATTGAACAGTTAAGCAGTTCATTGTATTTGACTATTATAAATGCATGGTAAATACTTTCGAAGCTCAGATTTTGTCAACATCTATATTTATTTCTAGGTGGAGGGAGGATTCTAGAAGTGGAATTACAAAATTAATGTTTCTGAATTTTTTTTTTTTTTTTTTGAGAAGGAGTCTTGCTCTGTCACCCAGGCTGGAGTGCAGTGGCATGATTTCGGCTTATTGCAACCTCCGCCTCCTAGTTTCAAATGATTCTCCTGCCTCAGCCTCCTGAGTAGCTGGGATTACAGGCACCTGCCACCATGCCCGGCTCATTTTTGTATTTTTAGTAGAGATGGGGTTTCACCATGTTGGTCAGGCTGGTCTTGAACTCCTGACCTCGTGATCTGTCCACCTCAGCCTCCCAAAGTGCTGGGATTACAGACATGAGCCGCCACAGCCAGCTGTTTCTGAATTTTTTAAAATGCTTTAGATAAAACTTGCCAAATACAATTTAAGATGATTATATTGATTCAAACTCCCACCTACAAGGAGTGATAAAAACATGTAAGCACAAGTGGGGAGGAACTAGCAAAACTAGCTAAGATAAATTTGTAGAATAAAATCATTTTTAAAAGATAAAATCACAAAATAGAAAGTGGAAAAAACCAACATACAGAAGTATTGAAGTACAAATCCAAAATAGAAATGTCCCACAGATTTTGCCCTAAAAATATACAAGAAAAATATGTACCAGTTCTTTAATTTTTAGGTTTCATATAGGTTGTGACCCTATTTACTTGTTTCTTTTTATGCCCAGCAAATCCATGCTTTCTCCTCTTCAAGCCTTTATATTCTATTTATCCAGATAACTATTTATTTTTCTATTTTACAGAAAATTCAAAGCTATCTGGTACAAATTTCCTTATTTGTTCTGGTTTTCAACTTAAGACAAGTCAAATAAGTGACCTTAAGAAATTATCTTTCAACACCTTGAGACACAATTTTTTTATGTACACATTTACTATCGTTACTATTTTTTTAGAGATGGGGTTTTGCTCTGTCACCCAGGCTAGAGTGCAGTGGAATAATCACAGCTCACCACAGCCTTGAACTCCTGGGCTCAAGCAATCCTCCCACCTCGGTCTTTTGAGTAGCTGGGACTACAGGCGCATACCACTACACCTAGCTAATATTTAAATTTTTTTTAGACACTTGATCTAGCTATATTGCTCAGGCTAGTGTTGAATACTGGGTCTCAAGTACTCCTCTTGCCTCAGCCTCCAGAGTCACTGAAATTATAGGTGAGAACCACTGTGCCCTTTTTATGTACTTATTTTTACAAAGCAATTTCTCCGTAATTTTTATGTAGGTCTGTTCAGAAAATAATAGTCAACCATGAAGAAAGGTGCTTTCTCATGATGTCTTTGGAGTAACTAAACAAGATATAAAGACAGATTTTTCCCTGTAGCATACTATATAATCCAGCTAGCCCTGCCCTACAGATGGAAAATGGTCTCGTGTTGTGTTTTGAGGGGCAATAAAACATACCACTTTACTCAAAATAAGTCATATTCTGCACTCCATCGTGTGAAAGCCTGTCATACTTAAGGGGTAAAATCACAGGGCTGGGGACATTTTTTTTTTTAACCACACAGAGTCAGCTCTAAGACATAATTACACTGAGTAAGAATAGTAAGCATTTGTTTATTGGGGTTCCAAGCTGGTAATTTTAATTGCTTATCAAGATGGGTCTAAGAGAAGGAGAGGGCAGTTAGTTTCAGGGTAAATGACAGGATGTAATTTTGAGAGGTGAGAAGACATATGGAAAAAAAAGACAGAAGGAACCAAACTTCCATGGTTTCATTTTGCCTGGGCAACATTTGGAATATAGTATTATAACAACTGCGATATAAAAATTATCCAACATACTTGTAATTTAAAAGGCTTATTTTGGAACCTCATCAATTTTGATCATTTATTCATTTTTCTTGCAAGACTGTAAGCTCCATAAAATGCAAGGACAATGTTTGTCTTGTTCAATGATATGTTTCCACCAGTTCCTGGCATATAGAAAAAGCTCAATACATATTTATTGACTAATAGAAGTGAGATGAAATGAGAATTGCTATTTCCATCTCTTTTCTCCTTTCTGATAATTTTCCCCTAATAACCGAAGTTTGTGAATAAGTCCAGTTATTTTCTGCCAGCTGAAGTTCATTGTCTCCTTGATTATTGTTAGAGTGAGCCCAGGGAAGCATTTGCAGGGACTGGGTGGCTTTCTAATTTACATAGTAACTGAGGCTCTCTCCTATTTTATTCTTCACACCATGCTGATCTCTTGCTAGTCTGCTCTCTCTCTCATTCCAGACTTTAAAAAAAATTCTGATTCATTTTATGCCACTGATTAAAATAAGTATCTGCTTTTAAGAGCATTCACAATAATGTAAAAACTGCTTAACTAGCACTCAACAAGTCCATATCTGGTGTCATGTATTCTCTAACAAATATATTATTTATTCTGGTAACATTAAGCCCTAGGATTCACACACACTGTTCATGCTTCATGATTCCTACTTGTTTCTGGGTTGTACCTGAATAAAATTCTATTCATCATTTAAACTCAATTCAACTTATTATGGGTAATTGTTAATTGGAATCTACATTATGTCTATTATAGAATAAAGCAAGTGAAAAGATATCTTGAAAATTATCTTTGGGGCATTAAGATTTTCAGCATAAGATATAAGACATACAAGTATAAAAATTAAAACATTTAAGTAAAAACTATGTAGTTTTAATTTTGAATTGAAACATCAGTATAAGTACATAATCTGTTTCCCTTGCTTTAAAAATACATATTTCTAACTTTAGTGAAAATGTCTAGAAGCAGTGACAACTCAGTAGCAGTGAGTATTCATCAACAAAAGGAAACTAAATCCTGTGTAAATGGCTGATTTCAGGTTGAGTTGAAATTATAGTGACTTTAAAGAAGCTTAAGTTGCAGGGTGTCTCACTTGTGTGAGTCCTTTCCAAATTCATTGGAGTCCCTAGCAGTGTGATCTCATGGTCTCTCACACACACACGCACGCACACACACACATATATATTTGCAAAAGATTCAAAGCTATGATATTTTAAGTTGCAATTAGTTTTACTCTGATTTTTCTTTGGCATAATTCTTTGGTTGGGTAGTTTTGAATTGGCCATGGGGATTTTAGAGATCATGCTAAGGAATATTTGAGGAGGGACACATTCTTATTAGTTAATGGTCCCTTGACATTACTGTTAACTGTTCTGATATAGAATGTGCCCCTTCACAATGAATCAATATAATATCCAAGAAGGAGGGGCAAGGCTGAGGTCATATGAGGATACGAACATGTTCTAGTGCTTATCACACTGTGAGACTAGTGAAGGAGAAACAAAGTTTGAGATAAACAGAGCCAGAAGCTAACTGTGGAAATACCTCCAAATATTAAATTGTATGTTTGAAGGAAACTTGATAGTTTCTCCCAATTTGATAATAATGCTTAATATTATTATCTTTAGTGGCAAAAACCACAGTTACTTTTGCACTAACATAATAATAATCACTTTTTATTGAAGCATGATAGAGGAAGGAAGGATTTACCTTTCTACTCTCTGCTTAGAAGATATTATAAAATTATTGTCATATGAAGAGAATTCAGGCAAACATGTAAGAAAAGTGTTATAAATATTTCAACAGTTAGTAAAAGTATTATGTCTTTTTACTGGATTTTGTGAAATTTGTAGGTTGTCTACTTTTCAAACATTATAGTTTGTTGTGATTTATTTTGTCATTCTATATAAATATTTAGTATCTTATTTTATAATCACAGCTTTGCACTTTTTTCTTAATGAGGACCTTCAAACTGTATAATCTGCTTCTGAAAAATCTGGATCCGTATTATATCGGGTCTGAAATAGGAAATATACAAATGGATCCCAGGACAGGTTGTTGTGCTTGAAAGCAAATAAGTAATCTGACACTGTCGGTTGTGCACCAAAAAGACACTGGAGCCTGCTTGAGCTTCAAAGTTACTTCAATTGACTAAAACATATTTTATATTAAAACATCGTGAAAAGAAAATAGAGAGACACACAAAACAACATTCATTGGATACTTTGGAGATAGCATCAATTTGTTACTCAGAAAATTGATGGTAGGAGTAAATTTCTTAAGCATTGATCCTGTCTTTCTTGTATGAAATATGTCTCAGGGTAAATGATAGCCAGCGTGGGTAAGGGACAGTTCTATACAGAGAAGTCCTAGTATATAACAGAAAGCATGATAGGATGAGAAAAATCACCAGTGTGCAACCTTAAAGAAATAATGAATCAATTCAGTGACGACTATTTGATAGTAAAGAAAAGGGATGAAAGTTGATAAAGAACTTTTCCATTCAGGGATGTGAAGCAGGGGTGCTGGCCTACCCTTCCCTCGCCATGTCAACCATGTGCTTTTCTCAAAAAGAGGTGTTTCAATAAAGTCAGACTTTTAATTTGTTTCCATCTCTATTATATCTCATATAAATTGATCAGACTTTCTTCTTAGTTCCCTGAGTCCATGAAGGGTTTCTTACCTTCATATTCTTTCGGTCATTTCAATTGGCAAAGACATGGATGAAAATAGGAGTTTGATACATGTTTAAGTAAAAAAATACTATGTGGAAGTTAAGATCTTTTTAAAAAATATATATATTTTTAAAAAGTGATTGACAATGCTGATTTATAACCTAGAAGTAGTCTTCTATACTGTCCTTTAATTCTGAATTGCACTTACAGTCCTATAATATCCATTTTTTCTTTCACTAATATTTCTCAACAACTTTCTCTGAATCACATTTTATGGTATAGAACCTCTGAATCAAAACAAAGAAATTGTATTAGATGTAATGTTTTTACTTGAAACTTGAAGAAAAAAATCCATAAGGATACTCTTTCTCTCTCCTTTTTGGCACAGCAATATTTGTTAAAATATAACAGTTTTAAATGCTGTTTATTTCCTGTATGTATACAATCAGTTAGGCTAACTTACCTTCAGCATGTAGAATAGCACATTAATAACTAGCTTGAGTCTTTGAAGGAATTTTGTAGAATATCTCTCTGAGTACAGAAATCTCAAGAGAATTACTTGAGAATAGAGAATTCTTGTTTTTATCAAGGTCTTCACTCAGCAATGCCTAGCTGTGGCCTTATAGCAATGATACTTCTTTTGTTCCCAGAGGACAGTTACTCCACCAACTTTGATTACTAGCTTTTAGAGATAATTACAGAGCCTAAAGCAAAGAGAAGGCTTTGAGAGAATTACTGGAATAACTGGGCAATCCCTGATATATCACATGCATTCTTGCTTAGGTGGTAACCAAACACAAGTAAAGAGTTGAAACTGTGTGTAGGTTATTCTTTGTGAGTGGGTCTCAGATTAACTGCGTCTAATAAGCATCTAGATTTTGACGAAAACTAGATGCTTACTAGACACTTATTCTGTCAAATACTAGTAATATATACAAAAATAAACAAAAAATCAATCCAAACAAAAAACAACCTCATACATACATTAAAATCAACTATACACCTGTAAAATAAGTAAATAATCATATGCTGTCATGCTTAAGAGTATACACTTAGGCATTTGGTAAACTTAGCTTCAAGACCATTTCTGCCACTAATTAGTTTGTTACTGGGTAAATTATATTTGCTCATGTAAGCCAGCAGTTTCATTTTTAAGATGTGAATGATGACATTACCTGTTCTGTAGAGTTGTTGGGATGTACCAATGAGAAGATGAGTGCTCTGTTACATAACCAGCATCCGATAAATGGTAGCTCTCATTTTTATCATTATTTTCATAGTAAAGCAGCCAATAGGTACTTCCTCCTAGGAAAGAAAAGAATGTTTTGGATGGGCTTGGCCAGTATTTATGCCAATTTGCCTGCTCGTATGATTACCTAGGATGTCTATTAAAACTACAGATTTCTGGCCGTACCCTTCACCTCTAGAATTTGAATAATCAGGGAACTGGGAGGAGCGTTTTGGACTCTCCATTTGACAAGCACCTTGGGTGGTTTTATGGTCAAAATGGTTTTGCAAGTAGCATAGTGGATATAACACTGAAAATTGAATGGCTAATGAATATCTACTTTCTTATAGTTGATGAAAAGAACTTACAGGATTAAAACAAATCATTCTACAATTGCTATAGCATATATATCATATCCATAACTACACCCTGTGAATTCCAACTTACTTCTTATTTTCCATGTTTTGTGGGTTTTTTGTTTGTTTGAGATGAAGTCTTGCCCTATCACCCAGGCTGGAGTTCAGTGGCACAATCTCAGCTCACTGCAGCCTCTGCCTCCCAGGTTCAGGTGATTCTCCTGCCTCAGCCTCCCAAGTAGCTGGGATTATAGGCATGCATCACTATGCCCAGCTAATTTTTGTATTTTTAGTAGAGATGGGGTTTCTCTATGTTGGCTAGGCTAGTCTTGAACGCCTGACCTCAAGTGATCTGCCTGCCTCGGACCCCCACAGTGCTGGGATTACAGGTGTGAGCCACTAAACCTGGCCTATTTCCATGTTTTGAACGCATGTTTTGTTCAGTTTTATTTTTCAATTTGAAGAAAACTGTAGGTAGAATAGAAAGAGAAAAAGAAAAGTGAGAGGAAGTCAGTAATGAAAGAAAAATGCAAAAGTTCAGAAAAATGACAGTTTAGACATAAAAGTGTTTATTTTTCTTTATTTGCCGGCCCAATACGAATTTTACGACTTCTTCCGCATAGCTAAGTATTTAGTGTGTTTGTCTTTATTACGTATGTTATTGCAAAACATACATTGTTTTATGTGCAATGTATTTTAGTTTATGTAAATAATATTGTTGATAAACATCTTTTCTGACCTACATTTTTCATAAAAATACTATGTTCTTAATATTCATCTGAGTACCATGTGGTGAATCTATTTTTCTTTTTCTAATTGTATTCCAGATTTTACTGATCCACTTAGTTTTACACATCCAAGTTCCCCTAGAGTCCCTATCAGCACAAGCAGTGCTTTGTATAGAGCTGGGTGGCCTGCGGTGTGAGTTGAGGATACGCACACATTTTATGTAAGCTGAGTTATAGGGTCAGTGTGTATTTACTAAGTCCGTATACCAGCTTGTATTCCAGTGTGGCTGCCTAGCTGACACTTCCAGCAGAGCTGATGCCTCCTAGAGCTGCAAATTCCCATCTACATTTGACATTTTCTATTTTTCTAACGTTTGCCAGTCATAGCTTGTTGTCTTAATTTGCATTTTTCTGGGTATTACTAACGTTGAATTTTCTTTGATGAGATGCTAAGTTTTGAGGAGTTTCATTTCTCAAAAGGGCATTTGCTGAGTAATTAGCTGGAATCTGATCCCAACTTCATGCTTACAAAGAAACTGCAGTGGGTATTTTTAAAGGTTGTTTTCCCAAGTTGCAGTACCTCTCTTTTCTACCAGCATTTACATCTGAGATATTCTTATATAACCTAGTTTTTAAAAGTTCTTTCTCAGAGAGATATAAAGTTGAAAGAAGATATTGTATGAGCACAGAAAGTGCTTCAGGCATATCTTCTCCTGGAAAAAATAATGAAGAATAAAAGAGAATATGTAAGTTATGGTCCCATTAGAGGCAATAAAAGCCAGGAGAGAATAAAAGTGTTTTAACTATGTTGGGTCATCCTTGAGATGCCTGGCAGCATGAATACCTTGTGCCATCACACGAATAGTCAGGATTAAGAATGAAAGTCCAAGGAAAAGCATAGACCCTTTCCATGGTTACCCCACTCATATCAACTTCCAAAAGTTCCTTTTTTTTAAAAAAATCTAACTCTAAGTGAGAAATGACTTTTAGAATGGTTGAAAAGGATGTCAGAATGCCCTGTGGGGGTTATAAATAAATAAAATTGATCTCAGTCTCCTAGATAGAAGCAAAAGAAAGTCTCTTCCATGGCAGTTTTGCAGGCTACTGACCAAGAAAGGAAATTCATCTACTATGTTGTCAAATTTATTTCTTCCATCTATCAGTTGTCTTATAGGAATTTCTTTTCTGAATACCCATTCATGCACGAAGCATTGTCAGTTGCGCATCCCCAGCTATTTTAAATTCGACTTTTCTCTATTTGTGTCACTGCTGCTCCGGTTCAGGAGTAGCCCTTGTTTGAAATAGGTCTTGCCTTCACTTTTGAACTCTGCCTCCAGTCCTGCCTTCCTCAAATCCATACGCCACGAGGTTGAGGCAGCTAGAATGCAAGCATGTTACTTCCTCTCAAAATTTTTAAATGGTTGCCCACTCTCAGCAAATGGCATTGACATCCTCACATGACATGGTAGGCTTTCTGTGACTTCTCCACTTTCTTCCTCTCCCAGACCGCTCCATGCTAGCGTGACTTAGCTGATTTTAGCTCTGTGGAAACCCCAAGCTGTCTCTTGCCCTTGAATCTTTGCTCACCCTGATCTCTCTGCCTTGTTGTTCCTGTTACCTCCTCTTTGCATCTCTGGATAAATAAATCCTATTTATTCAATCAAACTCAACTTTGGAGGGATCAGCTAGTGATTTTCCTTCTCACGCAGGCTGACCTAAATGTCTTTCTGTGGTACTCCCAAAACACTCATGAAAATGCCTACTACTGGATGTGCTGGCTTATGATTAAACTTTCCCTTTATGTCTTTCTGATGCTATGGTGTAAATGTTCTTCATCTATGAAAATATGATTTATTTATCTTTATATTGGGAGTAAAAATATTATATTAAGGTCAGGCAGTAGAATTCCTCCAAGGAAGAAAGTGGTTTGGGATTAATAAAATACCTTGATGGTTGAGAGGACTTTAGGAAGGGGGAACATCTAATATTCAGTTTTACATCTTTTATTGTACTGTCCAACAATATAATTGCCTTCTATTTTGTTAGATCTTCAGTAAAGTATATAGTCACACAGTCTCCAGCTGGTAAATTGGTAAATACATATATTATCTGCTGTTTAGAACAATATAGTATGGAAAAGAGCATATGCCCAAGAGTGGTAAAATTCAGAGAAGGCATCAATAACTCACCAGAAGCAGCAATCGGTTGTTCTGAAAAAAGATAAATTCTTAAAGAATGTCCAGAAATATATGGAGCATTCATTAGATTTCCTACTGTAAGTAATCTGATGTTTAAGCCAATTTTAGTTTGAAAGATAAGGAAAAGAATATTAAACTGGAAGATATGGGCAAACCATATTTATAATATGGGAAAGTAAAACATTAGATTTAAAAAAAGGATAGCAAACGACATAGTTAGACTGTTCTTTTGTGTAAAAATAGTTTATGCATAAAAAGGAATATAACAAAACAATAGCAGTTGTTTCTGGCTGCTATTTGCTTTTTTATACATTTCTGTAATTGATATGTTCAATCAAATGACTAAATATTGCTTTTCATCTCAGGAAAAGATAAGTAAAGAATTTTAAAATTATGCCACCATTGATGGTTTGACATTAAAAGATCATGTATTAAGTACCAATTGTTAGTGTTTACCATCACCATTTTTTTTTTCACTTGGAAAATTGTTTTTGAGTAACCTGTTATTGGACAACGTTTAGGGAGTGTTTACTACTCTACTTCTGAATTCTGCTTCAACTGTCCTGAAATCTCACTTTAGGCAAACTAGGAGAAGGATGTACCTGTGCCATTCGCAGCCCTCTTTCTGAAGTCTCTCCTTCATTTCCAAGTCCCTGCAGGCTCCTGTGCTGCCATGCTGGGATCTCAGCTTTCCACCTGCTGTGTCCGTCGGGCTGCCCATTACAACGACTTTGCTGTTATTTGCCTCTAGTGAAAATTGTTTGATCAGGGTTGTGTTCCCTCAGCATTTTACGCTCCTGGACCCAAGGTTGTTTGGACTACTGATTCCTTGATAACCTGTTGCTCTTCTTTACATCATTTTCAGTTGACCCTTTCTCTACCTCACTATCTCTATTTTATCTAATAGGCTGTGTTAGTTTTGCCTAAGAAATATCTCTCAAACCTATGACCTCTTCCCCATGGGCATTTTCCTAATTCAGGGCCTTGTTATTGTTTCCTTTAGCTCTTCCAAAAACTATCTAGCTGGTCTCCTGTCTTCAAGTGTTTATCTCCCATTCACATTTTCCAAACAGCCCCTAGAATTATTTTTGTGCAATGTGGATAGCATTATGCCAACTTCTTCCTTTAAAAACATAACTTTAATGATACAATGGCAGGTTTAGAAATATTGCTCAGAATACAGTCCAAACCTCTCAGCATATAATAAAAGACATTTTTTGGTTTGATATCACTATTCTTCTCCAGTAGCAACTTTTGTCATTCTCTTTCACTCTCTCTTACTCCCTGATATACTTGGGAAATTTGTCTCCACTAAAGTCTCGTGTTGAATCGTAATCCCCAGTGTTGGAGGTGGGGCCTGGTGGAGGTATTGGGGTCCTGGGGGTGTATCCCTCATGATCTAGTGCTGTCATCACAACAGTGGGTGAGTTCTTATGAGATCTGGTCATTTAAAAGTATGTGGCCCCTCTCCCCCAACTCTTTCTTGCTCCTGCTTTTGCCATGTGACCTGCCTGCTTCCACTTGGCCTTCTGCCATGTGTAAAAGCTCCCTGAAGCCTCCTCGGAAGCTGAACAGATGTTGGTGCCATCCTTGTACAGCCTGCAAAACTGCAAGCCGATTAAACTTCTTTTTAAAATAAATTACCAAACCTCATGTATTTCTTTATAGCAATGTAAGAATGTCCTAATATACTCCCCAATTATTTCATTTTCCCAAACCACAGCATGTTCTTTCCTTATACTATTCTCTCTGCCAGGAATGACCCATCACTGTATCCACCTGAATAATTATTACTGTTTTGCAAAGCTGAGGTTGTCTAGTGTATTCCACGTGAACAGTTCTCTCTCATTCACAGCTCTCTCTGCCATGGTAACCTGCCACTTTCCCCTTTATACATTCTAGTAGCTAGAACACTGCACCACTGCATTATAAGTATTTACTTATATATTTGCGTTACCATTATTCCCTGAGGCCATTGAGGATCTATATCTTGACGTCTCTGTAGTTACAGAACCAACATATAGTAGTTTCTGAATAAATGGTATGTAAATGAGAAAATATATTATAAAAATGGACTTAAAGCACAGAGTTGTTTGAGAAGATCCTTCTCAGGGTAATCTCATGTGGCAATACTGTTCTTTTTGCTAACATTTAGGAATCTGATAAAGTTTGCCCATTCTATTAACATATTCAGTTGTTCCTTCTCATGCTCAGATATCTAAGTTTTCCCTGAGCATTTGGCTGGGAGAGTTAACAAACTTTTTATGTAAAGTATCCAATAGGAATTATTTTAGGCTTTGCAGGCTATCCTAACTACTCACCTTTGCTGTGGTAGTTCAGAAACATCAAGATAAATCATGTAAATGACTGGACATGATTCTGTTCCTGTAACACTTTACTTACAAAAACTAGCAGTAGGCCAGATTTGTACTGTAGGCTGTAGCTTTCTGATCTGTGGTCTATATTTAGAGTTTGGATTTATACATCTAAATCTTTGGCTCAGATTATGGTAGGTTTAGGTTAATTCATCTGCCAAACAGAGAGATAGTGCTGAGCTTTGCTGTTCCAGGATTTAGAGATAAACAATATGTGCAGCTAAATTCATAGAAATCTTAGGAGACATTACAGTTGTTAATCTTATTGGAGCTCAAATGACAAGTCATCTCAGTAAAGTTTCTATGATAGTCACAGATCAGAAGTGGTCCACTGAAAACATCTATGTTATATTTTTACTTCTGAAGCAAATCCACTGTCTCTAGCAAGAAATGCTCTGCCTCTCAGAAACCACGCTTGCAAAGCCTCCTTTCAGTGGTGTGGGACTGAGTATGTCTTAGATTCCCAAGTACTTTTTAAATTTTCACTTGGAGAAGGAGATTATTGCCAGATGTCTCCCCAGGCAGGACTGCACCTCTGGCAAGGAGACAGCTTGTGAAAGGAGAATGTAAGGACCAAGTTGAAGATGGAGAAGAAGCAGTGTTATTTATTTATGTTTCTCAGAAACAAATTCAATCTCAAGTAGAGTGTATCCAGAAATTCTGGTAGCATTTTCTTTAATGCTTTTGTGTGCAGGGAAAGCAATAATTGCACGACCCAACATAGAATTGTTCAGACTTTTATTTCTTGAGCTGATAATTTCTTTACTCCTCTTGGTTATGTTTGTCCAGTGTTCATTGTCCTGTTATCCGTGAGGAAATGGTGTAATGATTATAAAGTGCTCTCCATAGGCATCACCTTTGCTGTTGTCTTGCTTCACGATTTCTCCTGCCATGGTTAGTAAGCACCTTTCCAAGCAGCACCTGCTAGAAACAACTGTTTTTGGAGATCTCTATGCGATATCCTCAAGAACAGATGAGCTGAAGAAAAGCTGTCATTTTATCGGACAGGACAAATTGAAAGTAAGCCACAACATTTTATGAGATGTAAGTAAAGTATGTGAATAAGAAACACTTCCATTTTTTAAACTGTATTTCGTTTACTATATTGTTATATCTTGGCATCCTTTCTACATACCTTTGTTAAATTAATCCCAACATCTAGAATAGTTCCATTAATATGGTTTGGCTGAGTCCCCATCCAAATCTCACCTTGAATTATAACTCCCATAATTCCCATGTGTCATGGGAGGGACCCAGTAGAAGGTAATTGAATCGTGGGAGTGGGTCTTTCCCATGCTGTTCTCATGATAGTGAATAGGTCTCACAAAATCTGAAGGTTTTATAACAGGAGTTCCCCTACACAAGCTCTCTTGCCTGCTGCCATGTAAGATGTGACTTTGCTCCTCCTTTGCCTTTAGCCATGATTTCAAGGCTTCCCCAGCCATGTGGAACTGTGAAATCTCTTTCCTTTATAAATTACCCAGTCTTGGGTACGTCTTTATAGCAGTGTGAGAACAGACTGATACACTAATACACTCATGTGCTTAACATTGTGGATAATTTATAAAAGACTATGCTGAAATTATCTTAACTGTGTAAATAATTTCAAGGCTTCCCCAGCCATGTGGAACTGTGTAAATCTCTTTCCTTTATAAATTACCCCATCTTGGGTATGTCTTTATAGCAGTGTGAGAACAGACTAATACACTCATGTGCCTAACATTGTGGATAATTTATAAAAGACTATGCTGAAATTATCTTAAAACTGCCAGTTATTTCCTAGTGAATGCTCATCTTTATAAAGAAATAAAAGGAATTCAACAAAAGCAGAATGTCAATAGCAGAGTCAGATTACTTACTGTGGGCAAACTTCCCTAGTAGGTAAGATCAACTCTGGCAGTTATCTACTTTGAAGAACTAAAATAGTATTCTGGAAATTTATCATATTAGTGGTTCTATTTCAATGCTATAATTTGAGCATGCAATTTTTTTTCTATAGACACTTAGTGTCCTTAAGTAATTGAAAGAAATGTTACTGAATTTTCACAAGAATCCCTGACAAAGGTCTAATACTGAGATCTCTAAGGAACTTAAACAAATTTACAGGTTAAAAAAAAAAAAACATTAAAAAGTGGACAAAGGACATGAACAGACACTTTTCAAAAGAAGACATTTATGTGGCCAACAAACATTTAGAAAAGAAAATTGACATCATTGATCATTAGAGAAATGCAAATCAAAACCGCGATGAGATACCATCTCATGCCAGTGAGAATGGTGGTTATTAGAAAGTCAAGAAACAACAGATGCTGGTGAGTCTGTGGAGAAATAGGAATGCTTTTACACTGTTGGTGGGAATGTAAATCAGTTCAACCATAGTGGGAGACTGTGTGGTAATTTCTCAAAGGACCAGAAATACCATTTGACCCAGCAATCCCATTACTGGATATATACCCCAAAATATATAAATCATTCTGTTGTAAAGATATGTGCATGCATATGTTAATTGCAGCACTATTCACAATAGCAGAGTCATGAAATCAACCCAAATACCCACCAATGATAGTCAGGGTAAAGAAAATGTGGTACACACATACCATGGAATACTATGCAGCCATTAAAAGGAACAAGATTGTGTCCTTTGCAGGGACATGGGTGGAGCTGAAAGTATTATCCTCAGCAAACTAACACAGGAACAGAAAACCAAACACCACATGTTCTCATTTATAAGTGGGAGCTGAATAATAAGAACACATGGACACAGGGAGGGGAACACTACACTGGGGCCTATTGAGGGAGTGGGTGGAGGGAGAGCATCAGGATAGATAGCTAATATATGTGGGGCTTAATGCCTAGGTGATGGGTTGATGCATTGATAGGTGCAGCAAATCATCATGTCACACATTTATCTAAGTAACAAACCTGCATGTCTTGCACATGTACTCCAGAACTTAAAATAAAATTTAAAAATTAAAAATAGGAACTCAGTTTTAATCAGTATTTTATGTGTTTGAATATATATATATATATATACAATCAAGGTATAACATCTTACTTAACCATTGCTTAATCTTGACATTAGCAGTGCCAACAGGGTAAGTTTAGCAGTTTCTTTAGTTTTGACTTTGTTAAATCGGATTTTTTTTTTTGGTTTTCTACTGTGTGTGTGTTCAGCTGCACATTGATATAATGAAATTTTATACATTATATTTTTAAAATAACTTATATATAACTTTTCCTAAGAAGACTTGAGAGTGGAGTATAGTAAACCATGTGATACGTTTACAAATCATGGAACTGAAGCAAGAGAAATTCAAGTGACTTCCCTAAGTCCACATAAGTAATTTGTGTCTAAGAACCAGAAAGCAGTGCTATTGACTTCTGATTCAGTGCTCAATAATCTACTTTCCTTCAGTCAGGAATAGGATTTAGAATTGCCAAGACTATTTGAGAGTAGCAGACATAAGCCATACATAATGTTTTATTTCCACTAACAGAAAAAGAAAATAGAAAAAAAATTCATGGAAATTTGAACCCACCCCTGGTTGCTGTGCTGTCATTATCCCTTCCCAGGCATAACTTTACTCTGGCAGCTTGTGTCTTTAGTGTCTGAGGCTTCTAGGGCATTGGCTGCGTCCTTTCTGTCTCTGACTTGTACCAGTTCAAGGACAACAGCCACGTCAATTTTTAGTGCTCTGATACCAAAGCCACCTCTAAGATCAGCAGTTAAGCAAAATTTTTCTGGGTATGACCAAAATGACTGACATCCCAACATTTCAATTTAAATTATAAAGGATTGTTGTTACTATTTTACTCACACAATTGTTGAAAGACCATGAGAGAAGAGCAGGTGGTGTATGTGCATATATTCAAAAGACATTAGAAAAGGAAAACTGGTAGGATTTACATGGTAAGATTTATTATCCTTTGTTTTGAAAAAGAAGATGCTATATTTCCTTTCTGTATAATGTTTTCCCAGCTGGGCAATAAAACCCATTATCAACATTATATTATTAGAAAATAAAAAAGTAATAATTTTGATCTAATCATAAGTGAAACCTAAAACATAGAGTTCTAGAACACACCAAATTACCAAATAAATCAGTAATGAATCTGGGAAAAAAATTCTTAAGTATTGCTGACTCTTAATTCACTCTCACCCAGAAGAAGAAAATTATTTTCTAAAATATTAATGAAGAATGTTCACTGGAGCCTAAGTATAAAGTTAACAAAGCAATTAAGACTCAGAAATTTGCAGGCAGGTATATAAAAATCAGTTTTGCCTTGAAAAGCTCTCATGAAATAAACCAATCAGGAGGGGAAAGGATGCCCTGGTTTGGAAGCCTGATAGTGTAACGAGAGATGGCGTTGCATTATCTAGAACTCTAGAAGGTTTTCTGAGTAAAGGAAAATGATGCTCATTTGGGTTAGATTCTGTTGCCCGACGAAGACTTGTATTCCATGACTGATTCCCCTAAAAACCAAAACAAAACCACTTTGGTCCCGACAGTCTGGAGCCTTTAGTTTTTTAACATTTCTTCTCACTATTACTCAGCTAAAGAATCAGGGTCAACCTGGGCATGTTGTATTTCTTTTTGCAACCAAGTTCACAGTCATTAACAAAAAAAGAACTAATGGCTTTGCATTTAGATAACAAAGCCAGTTCCCATATCTACTTTTAATGCTTCAAGTTACGGTCATGTATTGCATAATGCTGTTATGGTTAAGATGAAACATATATATGACAGTGGCCTCATAAGATTATAAACTATACTTAATGTTACAGACAGGAGGCAAGAAAATACTGAGTAGAAGAGGGTAGGGTCCTTGGCAAGGGCTCCACCCTTAAGCCAGGAATCACAGCCCTAAATGAGAACATGCATTCCTGTTTTCCCACCTAAATGTTGCCTTTTCCAACAACAGTCTGACCCCCCCACCTTGTACCCTTAAAAAAACTAATATGCATTCCTGTTTTTCCTTGACTTTTCCAACAACACCCTGGCCCTCCACACCCCCTACCTTGTACTCATAAAAAACCTAAGCTCCACTGACAGAGGAGCAGAGCAGCACAGCAGAGAAGGAGAGAAGAAAAGAAGCATCTGAATGTTGAGAGAAGAGGCAGCTAGCTGGACATCGAAGACTCGATCAGAGAGGAGTTTGACCAGGGACAGTCGGAGAGTTCCCACTGTCCCACTCCATCCTCTTTCCAGCTCCCCATCCCATTGATAGCCATTTCCATCACTCAGTAAAATCCTCTGCATATACCACACTTCAATGCATTCATGGAACCTTATTCCCAGACGCTGGACAAGAATTCGGGATGCACTGGTGTGGAAACCCAAAAAAGGCTGTCACAGTGACTCTTCACTGAGCTGTTTAACATTTAAGCCTTCCATGGACAGCAAGGCTAAAAGAGCGTTGTTTGCAACACATGGCCTCTGGGGCTCCACAGGTCGTGGGCAGCCCCTAGACGCTGCTGGGGTGGCAGATGCTGCCGGGGTGGTATGGGCTTTGTTCCTGCCAGTGCCCAAAGGCACTTGCCCTTGCTCCTGCACACCCACGCTTGCTTGCGCTTGCTCCTGCACCCACTTGCTTGCTTGCTACTCCTCTTGCAAGGAGTAGGAGCATGAGTAAATGAGCCACACCCTGAGGCAAGTCCGAGAAGGGGTCAAAGGGGAATTCTCCTGTCTCACTTTGGAAATGTTTAGATACTCACACACTTTCCGTTGTGTTACAATTGCCTGCAGTATTCAGTACAGTAACATGCTGAACAGGTTTGTAGCCTAGGAGCAACAGGCTATACCATAGACCCTAGGTGGATAGTGGGCTAATACCACCTAGGTTTGTGTAAGTATACTCTATGCCATTTCCACAAACATTAAATCACCTTACAACACATTTCTCAGAATATATCCTTGCCATTAAGAGATATGTGGTTATACTCAGAACATTCGTTCACTTATTCTTCTCTGTAGCAAACAGAAAGCTACAGAGAAGAAAGAAAAGAAGAGAAGTAAAGAGCCGTGATTCAAGTTTATAATCCAACCCTGTTGCCCCTTCCAGCTCCTGAGGTTGAACTGATTTCTAATCAATATTGTTGCAGTTGAGGTAGCTTCTCCAGTATACCTGAGAATCTCTGACAATCCAAAAAAGAACTGGCTTTGCATGAGAACTACTTAGTCATTTTTAGCTGCTTCCCTTCTTAGCTGTGTCTGTGATAACTCCTCCTCTTTTATTTGTGTGCTGGGGCAGCTCAAAGTTGAGACTGTTCTCTGTTCTAGCTGCCTCATTGCCAGGGATGCATTTCCAGTACTTTGGGCCTATTACTGAAGGAAAAACTCTGCTTTTTTTTTCCTTCTTTTTTCTGTTCAAAGTCTTATGGGTGCCCTTGGATATACTTCAGATAAACATGAATCAAATCTAAGGAACTTTTGAAGTTTGCTCGTTAGTCCACTCAAAGAAAAAAGGCAATTTCCATATTAAATTGGGTATCATTTTGCAGCCATGCTGTACTGAAAACTTTGTGTGTAGCAAATTTCAAGCTGTCAATCTTTGTGAGTGACTCCCTAAGAAAAGCTTAGTAGTTGTGTCCCCAAAATGGGTGGAGTACTGGACATCCCCCTGCATAATGAAAGTCCATTGTAGGAAGACCATTCATAAGATAATTTAAAAGCCTTTTAAACTGCAGCACCTCTACCACTAATTGCTAGGCAAGACATTACCATCAGAGGCTCAGATTGCTCTTTAAAAGGTTTTTAAATGATGGTGTGAGGAAATAAAGCCTTGTCATCTAAAGCTTTTTCAAATGTGCTCTTCTTCCTTATGCTAGAAGCAGCAGTCAGCCTGGACTTTGCACATAATGAGACTGTGAATGGCTGATGAGTGTCTGCTACTAGAGGAAGAAACAATGAATGAGGGGTGAAGTGAATGGGGGCTTTCTTGTTATTGTGTGTAGCTTGAATTAAAGCAAAAAAGAGGACTTCTGGATTTAGCATTAAGACTAGAAACCAGATGTCTGCTGTTTTCTTTTTTTCCTTCCTTGCTCCCTTTACTCAAAACAACTTGGAATAGAAGACAAATGGACACAGTCTCTTAAGAAAAATACAATAAATAACTCTATCAAAAAGGAGCCCTTAATAATAGGAAAAAGAAGCCTCTTTTTAATGTATTCTAGAATAATCATTTGAATGTTATAACATTATGAATCTGTATAAAGAAATATTTTTATGGTACTCTATTTGTTTTAATTTTTTTTTTTGAATTAAGTTTTCAAATAACAACTAAAGGATTGGGATACTGGATTCTTTATTACACCAAATGAAGTCATCCAAATATTTTTATTGCTATCATTTATTTAATAATAATTGCCTTTCATTAAGACAAACTCTTCCTTTTAATAAACATTATTTCCCAGAATACTTGAAGTTTTACTCTTTGGCATGGCATTGCCTATTTTTTGTTCTTTGGTTTGAACCATTCAATATAGAAAATTAAAAGATGGCCCATCACAGGGCAAGAAAGTGATAATATGTCTAAATACATGTTATTCTAAGTCAAATATAGACACTCATGAGTATGCTGTTCAAAGTGGCATCAATTATTTGCTATACTCTTAATGATCCACCAATTCTTGTAAAGTTTCTATTTTATGCAGATCATTAAATGTTGCTTGTAGAACATTTATGTTTCCTTGTAGAAACTACAACATATGAAGTATATGCTATATTTATTACTTAAACAGTAAATGTTTCCTTGTAGAAACTACAACATATGAAGTATATGCTATATTTATTACTTGTAATCCAACTGTTTAAAAATATCTTTAATGTGTCATAATAGAAAATACAATAACATAATACAAATTCAATAATGCTATTCAAGTAAAAATGAGGAAATTAGTGAAATGAAAAATTAGAGTAAATATAATGATATAGGCTAATATAGTATCTGCAATTAAGTATTAAATTTACCTGTGTGATTCCTGGCTACTAGAGCCAAAAATGGAAGGTAATATTCTCTTCTATATATAATGAAAGAAAATATAAGTTTTTCTCTCTTTTTTTTACAGAAATGTCCCTGAAACTAATTAATAATAATAAAGTAACCAATGGGCATGTCCTATTGCATTAGAATTGTAGACTAGTATCAGATTTGCAGAAGAAATGTATGGTTTCCCCTTAACAAAAAGATTGAAAAAAAAAAGTTTGGTTCTCTTTCAGCATCTGACATCTGACATCTCAGAGGCTTGGAGGCCAGCTCAGTTCGAAATTCAATTCTGATATATAGAGTTTGGGGTGCCTCTGTCTTTAAGCTATTGACTGACAGCATGCCTAAGAAAACTAAAATAAAACAAAGCAAACAGGAACTGCCTATAGTTCTAGTGAGTATTTGCTCTTTAGGGACTACTCCAGATTGAAAGTTTGTTTTCTTCTTAGTAAATTGAACTCCCTTTTAAAAAATATTAATTGATCACCATACATACAAGGGACTGAGGGAATGTATTCTCTTCTCGGGTCCACAAGGTGCGTAGTTTCAAAGGCAAGAACTTCCCAGGGACATGCCCGACATGCCTTCTTTCACGTTTCCATCCAGGAGCTTAGAGGTCTTTGTTTAACTTTGGCAGGCGCGAGATGATACACTACCCAGGTGAGCTCCCTTTGTCCAGAAAAGCCCACGAAAAGCTAGGGGAGGACTATGGGCTGGACAACAAATCAGATGTCAGAAATCAAAGATCAATCACTGCACTGGAAGTTTAAAGGAACTCCTTTCATAGGATAGAAAACTTGAATAGGGCAGGAATAACTCCCAGGTTAAAAGTCCCCCTCTTTCTCATCTGGGCAGACCACATTTCTGGATCCCCTCTCACGACAACATGAGAGCTCACTCTCTCTCTATTTCTTTCTCCTTTTTCTCTCTCTCTGCCTAAATAAATCACTTTCTGCAAAACTCTTTGGGGTCACATTTTTACTTAAATGAGCTCACCATACCTGGCAGGGTCCTCTCCCCCATTCTTGGGTGATTGAGGGACCATGGGCCTGGAAGAACACATCCTATCGGGGAGTGACCTGGGCCCATTGTTGGCAATTTAGTCACGGGACCTCTGACCTTGCTAACCTCAAATGTGAGGTTTAATCTGAAACTAAAATAAATTCACTGTGGTTAATAGAAAAACTGTATCTCCCTAGCACTGAGGGACTGTGTTAGAGGGACTTCCTGTGGTCAGATGCGGGGGTTCTTTCGAGTGCAGTAATTCTCTGGTTTTCTGCCTCTGGTCACCTAGGACCCTTTGTTTCACTTTCCTGCCCCTGGCAGGCTAGGTAGGGCCCTTTCTTTCACTTTCCAGCCTCTGGCAAGCCAGGTAAGACCTTTGTATCTGATTTTCCCACCTCTAGCTCTTGGAGGTGGGGGCTCTGTGGCTCAGTGTTATAAAACAAGTAGCCAATCTGGTAATGGAGTCAAAGATCAATCAATCCAGAGGAAGTTTGAAAGCACTCCTTTCATTGGATGAGAATATGAATGAGAGGAAATAACTCAAGGTTAAAAACCCTAGCCACCCCACTCTGGGCTGGAATTCTCTCTAGATCCCCTTCCATGAAAGCGTGGGAGCTGTCCTTTCACTCTGCCTAATAAACTGCACTGTTGCACGCTCTTTGTGTCCATGAGTTCTATTTCAGCGGCAAAACTCGCCGCACCTCGAGTGCCCCTTTCCCCATTCTTCGGGTTAGGAAGGCCAAGAGCATGATTTCTGACTGCAGCTACCATGCGTCCCTGGTGGTCAAGCAGTTAGGACTCATGGTTTTCACCCAGACGGTTAGAGTGGGAACCAGGGAATCTGGCTGCAGTCATTCTGGTTACAGCATGGTTTTTCTAGTAGTGCACAGTGTGCTCCAATCATTTGCCACAGTGTAAGCTACATTTGTCCAGTCATTCTAATAGCATCTACTAAAAGTCCCTTCAACAGTGAAGCATATACAGGAGCTCAGCAGAGCCCAGAGGTAAACTGTACCTGTTTAAGGGCACTGTTAAAAGAACTAACACTGTTGCTTCAAGTCTTAGTGAAATAATTTTTCTAATCAGGAAATTCAATATTACTCTCCTGGAGATGAATCAGAATTTTGAAGACCAAAAGGACACTGCTCTGCCAGTCCAGTTAGCAACTTTAAAAAAAAAAATTGAAAGGCAGATTTGCTTCCATTTGATGCTAAAGTTAGGCTACTCTGACTGCCCTGGGTCACTGTTTCCAGCATTCAAATAGAAGGTCACAAGCTTCTGTCATGCACGAAGTGGTGTAGATCTGGGAAATCAGAGTGTAATCAATTTGACTTAAGCCTTTTGTATTTTCTCATTGACTAGCAAAGATACCATCTTCTCTGTTAAAAGAGCATGATTAAATTTCTTAGCTACCTCTGGTGAAATGGAAAGTAACTCTACATTTTCTTTTGTCTATTGGAGATTATAAAATATCTAGAACAGATTTCTCCTATTCCTATCCATCCTTTCTATCTTATTTCATCACTGTACATTGATGAAGAAACAAGATTTACAGAACATGTCCACTACACAGTCACCACTGTCAGTATTGCAGAAAACAATACTCTACAAATATCTGTTTGCAGAAAAAAAAAATCCCAGCAAACTTCAAAACCATTTCTAGATATAGAACTAATAGGAGTGGAAAAACAAACGTTCTTTGTCCTACTCACTTTTCATTCTGTTTTGTTCTTAGTAATGAACTCTCCTCTCCAGCGTGACCTTCAGATTATCATGGGGGCAGTTTGACAGGCAGAAAGGTTTGATTCTGTTACTTACTAGCTGTGTAATCACAGGAAATTCACTTGATCTTCTCCTCAATCTCTTTAAATCTAAATAGAAGTAGTGATTTACACTTTAAAGTTTTGCTGTGTTAAATAAGATCATGTGTGTAAAATATCCAGTATTTCTAGCAAGCTTCCAAAATGCGATGGGTCCCCCCAGATGTTTTTTCATGCCATAAAATTAATCAGGTAAACCTAGTATTATAAGAATACCCTCCACCCCAGCCCAGTATGGCTCTCTGTTTTGATGTCTCTAAGAGTAAAAAATGACCAAAAACAGTGCAGTGATTTTCTCTGTAGAAAGTAGAAATGGCACTGAGGGTAGGAGGTTGTAGTTATAGGGAGACAGTATTTGTTTTATCTGATATTCCATTTGTACAGTGAGAATGCAGGTAGGTATCATTTGTGTAGAAAATTATTCAATAATATTAGTATAATCACAAAAATATAAATATCATGCCAAAGAAATTAATAAATTATAAAGGCCTCACTCTGCTATTTATTTCTGTTTGTTAAAAGGTAAGCGGCTGGGAATGCACTGGTCAAATATACAAGTGTTTCTTTGACAACCAGTTTTCCTTATTGTGCTTTGCAAAATTCTATTACATAATAAATTTTGGAAGGTGTCATATGCATGTATAACTACTATTCCTTTGTCTTTAAAAAGTAGAAAAAATAATTTTGGAGTTATATATATTTCAGTGACACTATTAATTAAAATATCATTTCTGATGTTCAGCCTGTTAGAAGAATGTTTTAAGGAAATAAATATGTGACATCATAAAATATTAACCTTTTAAATATTGATGTTTATTTTTTATTGTGGTACATATAAAATTTGTCATATTAACCATTTTTGAGTGTATAATTTAGTGACATTAAATCTATTTACAATGTAAACCACTGTTATTTCTAAAGCCTTTCATCATTCCAAGTGGAAATGCTATAATCATTAAGCAATAACTCCCCATTTGCCATTTCTTCAGTCCCA